>OZ038489.1:120084638-120174638 GCA_964036315.1 Acanthosepion esculentum | reverse complement strand
TCATTTTGATTTACGCTTTGTATAAATTTTCCCTAAATGGAAACTTTGAAAATGGAAACTATTCGTCGTCAGTGTTTGATGCAAAAATTTGACGCCGGTTCTCTTTCAAATTTAACAGTATATACGAGGGCTGATCAAAAATTATCGGGACTGGTGCTATAAAAATAAAACTACAACACACATCAATTCGGCATTTAATTTCCGACAAAGTAGCACCCTTCTCAGGCCACATTATTTAAGCAGCATCGTTGCCATTGATGGAGCATTATTTTGGATTTCCTAAAGAAAAAACCGCATGGGACGATATCTGGGGAATATGGTGGTCGCCGGTTGTAAGGAATGTTGTCCTCGGCTTCTGCAGTGATCATCGATGGAAACTCTGTCGTTTGGCGCCTATTTCAAATACCTTCTGTCCGCTATAATAATGTTTAAAGTAATGAAAATCTCGGATTAAAATCCTTTACATAAATGTGTGGTGTCTCTGTTTATTTTTTTTATTTTTTTTAATTATAGGATTGGGAATATTATTTACAACACTAACCATCAGTGTATTTTTGTTATAATTTGTCGTATTATCTTATATACTTATCTTGTTAATATTATGTTTTTATACGTTCTTCATGACGATTTTGTCTTTTTTATATCACAGTAAACATTGTTATAATCAATTAAGAATAACTTAAGTTTCTTTTACGAGATGAGCTATGTTGATATTTATAATTGATAGGTGGCCATGCACTAAAGTGTAGAATGAAATCCTTTGAAGATTATCGTTTTATATTTCATCTAGGTTTTTAGCAAATAAATATTATATTCACTAGATATTTAACATTTAAACATGGTTTTAGCCATTTTTAGAGTCTCTTTACTTGCGCAGTCATAATAAGAAGTGGCTTCGTTGTGACACCATCATTTAAATATTACCAATTTGATTAGAGAACTGATTTTTTCCGATACTAGCCAGATTTATATTTGGGATGATCAATGAAATAATTTTGATGTAAATATTTTAATGTTATAGATATTATTTTTTTGTTTTTTATGGATATATTCACGAATCGATTTATTCCGAAACTAAGAACTTTTCGTTGGTTGTCTGCATGCAAATCTACTTGGAATTCGTCCATGGAAGTATTTCTTTTAGTACGTATAGTATAACTATGTTTCATGTTTTGGATGCACTTTTACTTTGCCATAAAAGTAGGTAGGCATGTAATGTGTAACAATATTTCCAATATCCTGCCTCATATTTCTACATTGCTGGCAGGCCTAATTTTGTTGATAAGTCGTTGTTTTTTTAAGATCGGCAACATTTTCTTCTTTCATATAAACTAAATAGTTTTATCGCTAAGAAATACATTTCTTGGAGCGGTTTCCTACTGCATTGTTTATCTGAGAGAATCGTGTTTATCTTAATTGTATCTGATTTTTACTCGCTCCGCTTTAAGCAGGTCAGGTACGTTGTGTAATTTTATGCGTTTATCTTGTAATTCTTGTATGTTTCTTTTTTTCTATTTACATTTCTTGAATCCATTTTTTTCTTTTCGATTAAAATGTGTGTATACATAGCAGTTAGGCTCATGATTAAAGAACACCGTTTGATTTTCAATATGTTGAGATGTTTAAAGCTTCAGGAGCCGAATAATTTCTCAGATCTTCATAAAACACATTTAAGTGTAAAAGAAAAACAGCTGGCACAATATAAATCACGTTATTATTATTAGGTTGGTGCAAAAATAATGTCGTTTTCTCACATATGTTACTTATGTAAATAACGACATTATTTTTGCACCAACCTAATACTTTAAACTTCATTATAGTGGATAAGTGTATTTGAAACAGACGCCCCATTTGTATTCTAAATAGTGTGTATTCCATCTATTGGCCTGGGTATTTGACAAAGCTTCATAAAGAAAAGGTGTTCTCTAGAAGGGACCTAATTACGTCCTCCTTTGAAGGAGAAACCGACCTTTTGATCCGCTGGGCTATACTGCTTGGCAATGTCCCAGTTAAGCAAATTAACTTCAAAAGAGCTAATAGATTTATACTGAATCCAAAATTGATATTACTTGAAATGTTATTATGGTGGATACTCATATTATAAAGAAAAACCACATTTAAAATATATATAATGATTCACAGAGAGAATGTTTCGCCGTATCAGAGTTCTTCAGTGTGGCTAGAAAACCGATCGCTTTAGGCTGGGACCGAAGGCCGACCGATTTGGTATCAATCGGAGCTTCTATCCTCTAGACCATCGACGCCCGGGATAGAGAAATGTGAATTTTTGCGTATTTTCTTTTTTCATAAAACGACCAATCACTCATAGAACTCAGACACTTGGAGATTCTTGCATTATCGAGATAGATAGATAGATAGATAGATAGATAGATAGATAGATAGATAGATAGATATGCATACGTTAAACTAAGAAGTATATTCGTTTATACGCACGTGCACAGACACACGCACGCGCACACAGACAAATATATATATCACCCTGGTCTGCGGCTGATGAAGACAGGGTATCGCACGTGCTAACACACATTGTATGTTAAAAATTGATTACCAAGACTCTCTGGAAAGCAAGATGACTCTTCGGCAAGACGAAGTGACCCTCTAGAAAGTTGGAGTGACATCTTGGAAAGACAAGAATTTACATTAAAGCATGAAGAATCCAAGAGACGCAGAATGCCCTCTGGGTGACTGTAGCGGGGAGGGAAAATATATCACCCATCAGACTTACGACCTGGATATGGCCCCGGCTACAACGTATGATTGCGGCAGAAGATTTAACGGTTTACGCGGTTTACGTATCCATAAGGCACGCTGGTGCAAACAACGTAATTCTCCTATCGGAGAATGTAAATCGAGTGGTGGGGTTATGAATCTGGAATACACCCACGGCGTTCAGGATTCCATAGTTAAGCGACAGCACCCTGGAGAAATCCTAAGTAAACCAAGAATCCAGTGGCCCAAAGGTAACCAGAAGACTATTTGGACAAATCTTGACAAAGAGCTTTCTTTTATCATTAATAACAATCTTAAGGGTCACAAAGGGCAACAGATCAGTTCCTTTTGTAGAATAATATACGACGTTTGCTTTGAGTGGTTTGGACCAGTAATGGAAATGAAAAATAAAAAAGAGGAAAAACGACCAAATCGACGACAAATCCAGAAAGGAAAGTTACGATCAGAACAAAGACTACTGAAATATTATGCACGCAACATCACGACCTAACATGCGCAAGTGAAATATTTGCGTAGTCGTCCATAACGATTTTTATGAGCGCGTCAATAACGGCAAACGCGTTCAGGAACTTTCATTACGGACAGAAGCGGCGAAGAGGAACAATCGTTTTATTTATTTCATTACGAGTATTTACAAAGAAGAACAATCAATTAGCTTTTCTTCATACACTGCCTGGTGGCAAATTCTGCTGGTGGCGCCTGAGGTGGCGGTCCCGCCATAGCCATCGAAACCATTAGATCACCACTGGTCGGCGGCTGATGAAGACAGGGTATCGCACGTGCTAACACACGTTGTATGTTAAAAATATATATAAATATATATATATATATATATATATATATATATATATATATATATATATATATATATATATATATATGATTAGCATTTTACCCCAAGGAAGCAGGAGTGACACTAGTAAGAGAAAGTAAAACTATGTATAAGGGGGGGATTGAGGAAAGGATAAATAGAAGAAGGGGGATCAATGCATCAGAAGATTGCGATTGACATTATATTTAAATTTTTGAAGATTATAGTTAACAGTGAAGTAAGTAGGAGGAAATGAGTTCCACAGTTCGGACGTGCGACAGGAGAAAGAGTTGGAGTAGAAGAGGCGGTTAAATTTAACTTCCTTTCGACAGTAAAATCCTGGGACCGATATGCCAACCTAGTAGCACGCTTAAATTCATGCAGTCGCAGCACCAGTGAAAATAGTTCGTCTGAGAAGATGACATGAAAATATTTGTAGAAAAGACAGAGGGAAGCCACATTACATCCGTGAGAATGTGATTGGAGACGAGATACCAAGTAAGGAGCAATCATATTGCAAATCCGTTTCTGTCTTTTGTCAAGAACCTCGAGATGAACAGCGGGGCCAACAGACCATATATGGCAGCAGTATTCAATGCATGGACGAATTGTAGATTTGTAGATGTCAATAACGGATTCAGACGCGAACAGCTTTCTGGGTAGACCCAGTGAACAAACTTTCCTTGCATTTGTTTCGGGAAATTTCTACATAATTAATATCCAGAAAAGAAATGTATGAGAACATAAAAATCTTAAACGCAGTAACTTGTCTCTCGTTTTTAATGGAACATGTATAGAAGAAGGATAGTGTGCTAAATACAAAATTATATATATATATATCAGTGTGTGTTTGTGTGTGCGTGTGCGTGTGTCACAATGAAGAAAGAGTCAGCTATACAAAATGAGATGCAATAAACAAATTGAAGAATACTGAAGAATAACTTCATATTGAAGTCTGTATTTTCTATACACACACATATATATACACCCACACACGCGCACACACACATACACACACACACACACATATATATATATGTATATATGTATATATTTATATTGAGGAGTTACCCCACTTACTTTCCTAAAACACCGTTGCTAGGTGACGTTCACAAGCCTATTAATAGGAGGTGGCATCTTACATTTTTTGTTATACTGTTTTCCCTTTTTCACTCAAGAACGGTAAGCTGTAGGCCGTGCGAGGAAAATGATTTCTCACTTGGGAACGCACAAGCGTGTACACGCAGTATGAACCATCTACTTTTCTAAGACTTTCTCCTACACCAAACTAGACACACGCAAACACATTCTTTCGTTTTTAAATGTTTTTAATTCATATATTGTTATGTAAAACGCAGAAATATTCTCTCGTCTATGTATACCTTCGTTTTGTTAATACATACTTATCGTTATATATATATATATATATATATATATATATATATATATATATATATATATATATATATATATTACGCGAATCATTCATACGAAAAGCAGATAATGAAGTTAATGATATGGCAAGAATCACTCTCGCAAACAATTTTTAATAATAAAATACATTAACCTCGAATCCGTTAATGAATGGTATGATCCTTGTTTATAAATTCCGGTTTTATCAGGTCTTTTTTTACTACTAGCTTTCAATCGTTTCATACGATCATCCTCAGGGAGGGAAATAGGTATGTTTTTTACATCCAGGTAATAACAGGACATCGAAAGATAAAGTGTAATCCGAAAGAAGTGTTTTTAGAAATGTGATATTGTTAACTGTAAGAATACTTTTGGAGCATGAAGTCACGACGCTGAGGTTGAATTTTTTTAAATTTTAAAATTGCGTTCCTGTACTAATATAGTAATATGAGAATTCTTTTGTAGAAGTAGGATTTTTTTTAAATAAAGGTGGCATGAACTAAATTGTTCAATAAATAGAGTAATGTCACAGTTATTATCAGGAATTCGCACGTCGGATCGGTTATTTTAATATCAATTATGTGGTGCAGGTTCAATTTATATTACGCGAATCATTCATACGAAAAGCAGATAATAATATATATATATATATATATATATATATATATATATATATATATATATATATATATATGTGCGTGTGTGTGTGTGTGTGTGTGTGTAATACTTGGAGGTCGTAATCTATTCATTAGACTACAAGGATTTTATTGAGATTTAAAGGCAAGAATGCTGCAAGAAAGCCAGCACAAATAATGGCTGTGTGCATACTTTTCTCCTGAAATATTTTGACGATTTTTAAGATTTCATCCGACCTGAAATCTTCGTGTCTGTACAAATTCCTTGTTTCCACAGATTTCTTTTCCGATAGAAATCGTGAAAATTTCCATCTGTTCTCATACAGACGCACACGCAAATATCTGTAAGGATTTAAACAAGAGATATTAATCTACCGTTTATAATTGAGATTTGTGTCTTGCGAAAACTTTCTTTTTCTTTGAAGGAAGCTCAGTGAAGCGTCCGATAGGGTTACGGGGAAGAGTCACGATACATTTTGACTGTTATTTTTCTGTCTGATATACAGGGTGTTCATAAGTTCGTGTGCACTTTAAAAAAATATAACTTGATTTGTATTTGCGACAGAAATAATTTGTAAAAAAGATTAGAAAAAAGTAAATCCAAGTTTTTTAAGGTTTTATTGAAATTTTATTTAAGTTTCTACATGTCCGCCATCATTAGCAATAAAAAGGTTAATACGATATTGCAGTTCACGAGAAACATTTGCCAACTCATTTACAGTAATGCCTGAATTATTTTAGCTATACTTAAAACTAGGTACATTAAACTTTATAACATTTTTTACAGATTATTTCTATCGCAAATACAAATAAAATTATAATTTTTTTAAAGTTTTCCTCAAACAATTTAAAGTTGAAAGAGTAGAAGTGTTACATCAAACCCAATCATGTCTCTCTGCCCCCCCTTCACCCTCCTACCTCCCTTACTTCGTTAGTTCACTTATTACCGCCATAAATGTGTACATTTCTTTTCATTTTAACATTTGGAAATAAAATCTGATGATCCGCTGTCCTTTAAAAGGGCTGTGGTGAAATAATTTATTATATGGAACCTTAAAGTGGTATTTTTTTATTTAAAATATATATATATATATTTATATTTATATACATATATATATATATATATATATATATATATATATATATATATGTGTGTGTGTCTGTGTATATATATATATATATATATATATATTATAAATTAATAGATTTAAAATATGGTTTTACCGCTACACAGTGATGACCATGTTTCAGAAATGGAAGCTAAAGCCCCTGAATTTAATTTTGTTATTAAACCAAAGACATTAGTTCCATTTCCTCATCAAGCGAATTTTGGAGTAACTTCTTTTTAAAATTTACGGTTGTTAACGGCACAGGAAAGATTCATAGTTTGAGGGTTTCCAAGGTTACCGATAAATCCATTCATCTAGACAAGGGGTGGTAGAGGGTTCAATTTTTAATTTTCGTTGTCTCAGTTAATAGTTACATTTGAAAGCGGGGTTATGTTTAGGGATGGGTAGGGATGTATCTTTTAACAAATTCTGACATCCGCTAAATTCATGTCATCTGGGTTTATTTCTAACGGCAAAAATTCTTATGGTATTATTTCTATTTGTATATTTAAAGATTTTGAGGGACTGTTTACGTTAGAATATGTTTAATCACCTCTCTCAAAGCAATTCAAACACTGGAAAGAATCCAAGTGAACACCGAAAGTCATGTGAAATTAATAAGTTAGAATATAATATTGAACATTAAATGTCCTTTATACATACATATATACATTTATAATACTAAGTTTATTGAATTAGTGAAATAATTTAACCACCTTTGCCGTCATTGTCATAAAGTTTACATAAAATAAAATAATATTTACTTATACTCGATAAGAATAAATAATTTTAAATACTGTAAGTAATCCTAATACATTTACTTGGTTTTTAACTAGGAGTATAGTATATTAAATATTAAAAATAACTTTTTAGAAAGGTGGATAAAACATATTCTAACGTAAACAGTCCCTCAAAATCTTTAAATATACAAATAGAAATAATACCATAAGAATTTTTGCCGTTAGAAATAAACCCAGATGACATGAATTTAGCGGATGTCAGAATTTGTTAAAAGATACATCCCTACCCATCCCTAAACATAACCCCGCTTTCAAATGTAACTATTAACTGAGACAACGAAAATTAAAAATTGAACCCTCTACCACCCCTTGTCTAGATGAATGGATTTATCGGTAACCTTGGAAACCCTCAAACTATGAATCTTTCCTGTGCCGTTAACAACCGTAAATTTTAAAAAGTAAGTTACTCCAAAATTCGCTTGATGAGGAAATGGAACTAATGTCTTTGGTTTAATAACAAAATTAAATTCAGGGGCTTTAGCTTCCATTTCTGAAACATGGTCATCACTGTGTAGCGGTAAAACCATATTTTAAATCTATTAATTTATAATATTAATGCTCTGTAAATTTAAATTTACATAGAGCACTATTGTGTAAAAATAAAAATATCTATAAGAACACCGGATTTTATATCTTACTGTTCTTTCCTTTTTATTTATATATACATATATATATATATATATATATATGTGTGTGTGTGTATATATATATATATATACATATATATATACATATATATATGTGTGTGTATATGTATATATATACACATATATATATATGTATGTATTATAAAAATGGACTAAGTTTCCCACGATCTTTCTCTAACACTCATATGTGCTCAAATTCTGTCTTAACGTAAACTAATGACAACATATATTATGATATGTTGGACAATTGTTTTAATATATTTCCCGTTTATACGTTATTTTTATAGATAAATTCATTGAAGTAAATGCTCTGTTTATAATAAATATTATTAATTGCATTTACCCGCCTGAATGTCCAAGAAATTTCATTGAAATAATGTATCCTCCGACATGATTCAAACCTGTGTCCTACATGGAACAGTAATTCAATTTGATGTGCTATACTACTCAGCTACAAAGGAAGAGTCTGGTTAGCATAGTTCAAATTACTATTTTTTCCCACGATCAGACACTTTCTTGATTTTATTGATTCCTTATCACTGTCCGAGGCAGCAAAATCGACTATTCTAAATTTTTAACTATATAGAACCGTTTTTTTGTTTTCTACCAGTTATTAAAATAACTAAGCATCTAGATCTTCGGGAGGAACATGCTTCTTCGTACATAGTGGGCCATAAACCTTTTTCCAAATAACAGAAGCCACATTATTGAAGACTACCAACAGTAGCAACAACTAAAATGGATAGCAGATGCAAATGGAAGAGAAAATAACAACATAATCAATAGACTGTAGCTCCATATTAATTCGTTAGGAAAGAAGTCTCATCAGTACTGGAAAGAGTGATAACAGCTACTCTTTACGAGAAACTTATTTTATTTTATTATGCGTGGAGTTTATATGCCTGACTGTTTCTCACTTGTGTCCTATTCTTGTCTATCCCTTTATATTAAGCGTTGAGTTGATATGACTGGCTCTTTCTCTTCTCGTTTGCATGTCTAAATATTTGTTCCCTCACTGCCATTTTCATTATTTTTTTCTTTTTTTGTCTTTGGGTTCTGATGGAATGCTTCCGCTTTCCGTTACATGAGCTCAATGCAATCATTCTGTATTCGATTTTCAATCGTTTCAATCACAATTGCTCGACTTATGAGCGCATCACAAAAAGTAGTGGCATAAAAGAAATCTTGAATAACAACGATGTTTACATCTAAACAAATGAACTCTATAAATGACCCAAACTGGTATGAATAGAAAGAGAATTTTAAAAAGCTTCATATACTTATATGCATTTATAGTATCAATCAAATCATAGAAAAAAGTATTTAAGTGACGATACAGAATGCTATGACCCAAGTTCCTTCTACCAAGGTAGAACCAATGAAGAACAACTCGAACACAGGTATGGAATAACACAGATATATTACAAACTGAAATATGTACAAAGAAGTAGAGGTATTAGTAATGACAATCACATTTGGTTAGAGTGAACTATGTTGTCTCGACAAGTATCACTATTCCAATGTCTTACAGTAATCGTCTGTCCCTGACTCTGACTCTGACTGACTGAAGTATTTAGTGTCCTCCCCACGAGGGACAGATGTGGCACAAGGTCGGGTTTAAAGTGGGGTACCCGAGCCCGTAGGCTCGGCCAAAAAATAGCCCGTAGATCCCGTATAAATGGGATCGGGCCGGGCAACCTCCCCGAAGAGGTTCTGCCCTTCGGCGGAACCTCGTCCGGGTTCCTCTCTGCCCAAAGGCAGAGAGTTTCCCTCTGCCTCAGAGGCAGAGAGTTCGACCGTCAAGCCGAGTCGTCCAAAAAGGACTGACTCTGAACTGACTGAAGTATTTAGTGTCCTCCCCACGAGGGACAGATGTGGCACAAGGCCGGGTTTAAAGTGGGGTACCCGAGCCCGTAGGCTCGGCCAAAAAATAGCCCGTAGATCCCGTGTAAACGGGATCGGGCCGGTCAACCTCCCCGAACGAGGCTCTGCCCTTAGGCGGAACCTCGTCCGGGTTCCTCTCTGCCCAAAGGCAGAGAGTTCCCCTCTGCCTCAGAGGCAGAGAGTTCGACCGTCAAGCCGAGTCGTCCAAAAAGGACTGACTCTGAACTGACTGAAGTATTTAGTGTCCTCCCCACGAGGGACAGATGTGGCACAAGGCCGGGTTTAAAGTGGGGTACCCGAGCCCGTAGGCTCGGCCAAAAAATAGCCCGTAGATCCCATATAAACGGGATCGGGTTGGTCAACCGCCCCGAACGAGGCTCTGCCCTTCGGCGGAACCTCGTCCGGGTTCCTCTCTGCCCAAAGGCAGAGAGTTCCCCTCTGCCTCAGAGGCAGAGAGTTCGACCGTCAAGCCGAGTCGTCCAAAAAGGACTGACTCTGAACTGACTGAAGTATTTAGTGTCCTCCCCACGAGGGACAGATGTGGCACAAGGCCGGGTTTAAAGTGGGGTACCCGAGCCCGTAGGCTCGGCCAAAAAATAGCCCGTAGATCCCATATAAACGGGATCGGGTTGGTCAACCGCCCCGAACGAGGCTCTGCCCTTCGGCGGAACCTCGTCCGGGTTCCTCTCTGCCCAAAGGCAGAGAGTTCCCCTCTGCCTCAGAGGCAGAGAGTTCGACCGTCAAGCCGAGTCGTCCAAAAAGGACTGACTCTGAACTGACTGAAGTATTTAGTGTCCTCCCCACGAGGGACAGATGTGGCACAAGGCCGGGTTTAAAGTGGGGTACCCGAGCCCGTAGGCTCGGCCAAAAAATAGCCCGTAGATCCCGTATAAACGGGATCGAGTTGGTCAACCTCCCCGAACGAGGCTCTGCCCTTCGGCGGAGCCTCGTCCGAGTTCCTCTCTGCCCAGAGGCAGAGAGTTCCCCTCTGCCTCAGAGGTAGAGAGTTCGACCGTCAAGCCGAGTCGTCCAAAAAGCACTGACTCTGAACTGACTGAACGCTGCTCCCTCTTGAGGCGCAGTATTTATGATGTCCGGAATAGTCCATTATTATTATGGGTAAGTTCCCATAGCACTGAACAACACGATAATAAATTTTTTTTTTCAATTACTGCTTGGTAAAGTAATAACATCTGTTAAATAATTTCCTAAATGCGGTATGGTAGACATTAGGATTAGTAAACTCGCTCTAAGTTTGATCATCTTTTGTGTCTCAGAAAAAAAATAGAAAATAAATTTTGCTTACACTTGGAAATTTCAACTGTTAAATGATGAGATCTGTCAATCGAGTACAATTCTTGATGAAGCTGGAGTATAAAAGAGGAGAGCTCATCAGAAAGATTGTCGTGAACATATTCATGGAAAACGAACAGGGAAACTACATGACGGTGATGATTGCAGCCGATAAAGCAGCTCAGTAAAATTGCAGATTCTTTTTGCTGTTTTTCGATCATTTGCGTTCATTTATAAATATATGTTGACTTATGGTTCAAAATAATTTTCAGTGTAGATAACTGGATTTGAATCAATAGCGATATTTCTTAATATACAAATATAACTCCTGATCCCAATGCTACGCTTCAACGAAAATGTGACAGACTTTCTTTTCAACATTATTATCTTTAAAATTAAGCGTTTTTTGTATTTCTGTCGTTACCACAATATTATGACCTTGTAAAATCATCTTCCGAGTATTGAATCCCTTATATGGTATAAAAATTTACTCCGAACATTATACTTGCTTTTGCTGTTGGTCAACTTTTCTTTATCTGAAATATTCTTTCTCTCTTCGGACGAAATTTGGCTTGTAATTCTTTTCTTTGCTCAGTAAGGAGGAAACTGAAAATCATCTCTTGTGTTCTTGTACTATAAATAATTTTCAGTGTAGATATCTGGATTCGAAACCATAGCGATGTTTTCAACAACCCCTGATCCCCTATGCGTCAAGGTTTGTTTTTTACACCCCTTTAAAACATGTGTCCTCATATTTGCTTCTTCGTTCCTATACAATCTTGCTACCTCCCAAATCATAGCAAATTAAAGAAACTTATACTAAAGATGTGTTATAATAGTTTGACCTTTATTTGCATCATAAACAAGACATTTTCCTTCTGTTGAAATGTGTTCATGCAGACTTTTTCTCCTAATGCTAGTGACTGTTAATGCAAAACCACATAGACTGTCGTTTATTAGCATCATTTCGAATAAGGTATCATAGAACAGTAATTGGCAATCATCCTAAGATTGAAACAACTTCTATAAATTATTTAAATGTTTTTGTGTTGTTTTGTGTTCACATTTCAGTGTTTGTTATGACGTCTGGGTTTCTGAAAATATCATTAAAATCATCGCTTCTCCGAATTACTTGTCTTAAATTATTTTTGGGGTGGGGCCGGGGGGTAAATTTGTTTCTTGGGACAGACTGTGGTGTGATTATCTCTTTAGAATTATTTGCTAATTTTATATGAGCCTCGTTTAAAGTTATAACTATCGACCCGCTAGTAAGTAAGGTATCCAGCCAAAGTCGTCAGGATCGATGAAACGGGTTTGCTATGAAATACACAATGCGAAATGAGCATAGCTGCATTTAATTACCAAATTTGCCTTATCTATAAACATGCCTTTATATATATGAAAAGAAATATATATACATATATATATATATGTGTGTGTGTGTGTGTGTGTGTGTGTGTTTTGTGTGCGTTTGCAGGATGCATATATATATGTGTGTGTGTGTGTGTGTGTCTGCAGGATGCATATATATATATATATATATATATATATATATATATATATATATATATATATGTGTGTGTGTGTGTATGTGTTTGCATGATGCATATATATATATATATATATATATATATATATATATATAATGTGTGTGTGTGTTTGTAGGCTGCATATTAATACCCGTGCAAAAGGAAAGATGAAGAGACAAATTGGAATATATTTTTATCAGACGCGTTTCCCCGGAGAAAGTATATGCTCTTTTTGGCTTCCTCATTTTGGCTATGGTTGTGTGAACGTATATGTGTGCGTTTTCCTTTATGCATGTGTGTGTGTGTGTGTTCGCGCGCGTGTCTGTTTATTTAGCTTATAAAAAATTCAAGTACTATACGTGATGCACGCTTAGGTGATCATGTATATTTCGATTTATCCCTCACTAAGCAGAAGAAGTTACCTACCATCATTGAAGAAGTAAAAACTTAGTACTGAAACATGAAAGATTTTGTGTAGCGATGTAAAATGTTTTTAATATTATCTATTATAATACAAAATATTATAATATTTTGCTCTACTTTGTATTGAGCTCTTTTTAAAAAGTAAATGTTACGAAATGTGTGTGTGTATATATATATATATATATATATATAATAAATCAAATATATATATACATATATATATGTATAATAAATGTAATATCTATATATATATATACAAATCAACACTACATGTTAACTGTTTTATCAACAAATGCGATAGTTTCATTATTTATCATTTTTATAAATATTGCAAACTTTAAACAATATATAACCAATACATATTCGTGTGTCTGTGCGTGTGTCAAGATATGCGTCTATTGCCGCAAATAGACGCTAATAGTAACAAAGCCTTTTTATATTTATATAATATAAAGAATCCGAAAAAAGAAAAGAAATATTTGAAAGATTATTATCACAGAAATATATCGTATGTTTTCATTGTATAACATCAACCCCATTCGATATAAAACATAATTATACATGTTCACTTACAGCAAGTCGTCATGCTCACATCAATTGTATTAAGAATTCAGGAATTTTAGAGTGAATCCACGACATTCCAATAGAGAAATGCACATGAAACTGGGCCCTTATCCAATGTACACGTATGAATCACATTTAAAATTATTTTATGGTGAGTTAGACGTCTGAAATAATCAGCGCATACCCTAGGCTATGATAATGTTAACTCTAAATTCAAAAAGAAAGAGAATAACAACATCTTCATCAGGCAGCTTAGGTTTAAGTATCCAAGTTCTTCATGCAGAATTGTCCCACAGAACAATTGATTAGTGGAGTAAAACGTTGCATCGTAAATGTGATGACATAGTTGTTGGTACAATTCGAGGCCGAGCGGTGTGGAATTGGAGCAATAACTGAGCTGGAAAAAATAATAAGACGGGATTCTTCCCCGAGATATAGGCAATGGAACAAAAGCGGAATCTACTCCCATAGATTAAATAAGGGTTCAGTTCAAAACATCCTGTAGGTAGGTTTCCGGATCGATATACACCTGATATACACCTGATGATGGCCGAAGAAAAAAACGGTTGAAACGTTAATAACTGCAACAAAAAGATGACGGTAGTACACATGTAAATAGTATAAATAATAACAACGTGATGAGATTAAAGTTGATGCCAATTTATGCAGCCTTATAAATTGATAGATTATGAACAAGTCGAATTCCACCGAATATCGTTAATTATCTAATTAAAGATAAAAGACAAATTTTATTAAAGATCTTTGGCATAGTTGACTAAACACAATTCATAATGTTCACCATTTCTTCCAATTTATTCTTCTTTGACATTTAATAAATGATATCCAAAACAACTGTTCATTAGAAAGTTGTGAATGAGTCTTGTGCGATACTAAGTAAATAAACTATAAAGAAGTTTTTGATTAACCTGCATCCAAATCTGGCTTTCACTTTTATAAGTCTAACTTTTTTCCATGCATTTTAGATTGTTAAGATTTATTGCGTAAAATACACAATTGTGGCACAAGGCTTAAAAATGCATTTATATTGTTACCACATCTGATCTGTAGCTTTTGTTAAGTATTTAGAGATTCTTGGCAAAATTCACAGAATCTGAAACGTTATTGGTCCTGATCTAGCATTTCGTCTCCAGTCACTTTCTACAGCCGTAAATTAATTCCATGTGTTTTTCTATAAATTTTCAATTGTGTTAATGAGCTCTGTTCTATTGACACGGTTTCTTCTCCCAAACTTCTTGCTAAGAGAATTCTCTCACTCTCTATGGAAGCTCAGCAAACTCACTTTGATAAGAAAAAATCCCAAATTTGTTAGTAAGGGCTTCAGGCTCAGTAACAGAGGCCTACAACAATGCTTTGAGGAGATGGTACTACCCTGGGTCAAGAGAGTGGCTGCATGAAGACAATATATCTAGCAACAGGACTCTGCACCATACTACATCATGTCAACAAGCAAGGGAGACCAGTCATATGTGTCAGGCAAGTTCTGCGATCACATCACCACTTACATTTGTCCTAACTCCCCAGACTGCAACTACCTACCTTGATTATTATGGGTAGGCGCATTTCAGCGAGAAACAAAATCCTGTAACACCAAAGATGAACTGAACGCAAGGATTATGGTAGAATTCACCAACTTAAACAAGGAGACCGTCCAGACGAGTTACATGAATTGGTTGAAGTCAATTACGATGTTATTGAATAAATTGACTGTTTAGTAGATCATGTTATGTTTGTTAATTTTGGTAAATATATGTCAAAATGAGATGTCAGTGCTATTATCATTTTTGCTTAAACTTATATGACAATATATGCATCGTACCCTGTAGGTCCTAAGGAATATATCTTATCATTGTTTTTCATTTATTTGCAGGACTAGTTCGTCTTTAACTCCAATTTCATACACTTCCATTTCATCTTATACAGGGATAACAGTTTTTCGCTATGCGAAAGCAGACTGGGACAGCATTTGGTCCTATATAAAGGTTGCTCTCCCAACCTTTCTCAAGCATTCTAACCTCAAATCTGATGCCCTCATCTCTAAATGGATCCTTTCTTAAATGATGTGTTTTATATCTCCCTTCAAAAATTCCATCAAATTCAAACAGTCAGTCCGGTTCAACACTGAATGCGCTGCACCCATAGCTCACGGTAACCACTACTTCAATATCTATCGCAAGGGACGGTGTAGTCTGGCCTGAAATCACTGAAAGAGTGTTCAGGAAAATTCAAAGTGCAGTTACGCGAAAGCTGTCTAGGTCAACGTTGAAAGGAAACAAATTACAATATCACCAATCAAATTATGGGTAGAGGCAAAGCGGCTGTGGACATTATCATAATTGGTCCCGTGGTTACATCTTCTTCGATAGACAAGGCAATGCTCTTCGCCTTGATCTTTGGCTCAAATTCGAACGTAAAATGACAAAGGCCAGCCACTCCCCAACTTCTCACGTCTCATTGAGCACATCTCTGATATATTCATTTCAGCATGAGATGTCTAGAATCATCATAAGCCTCGACCCTAAGAAATCCACTGGTCCAGACAAAATCCCTTAAGAATATCAATCGAGAATTATCCCCAATCCTAGTGTAGTATCATTCCAAAGCCAGTGGCAGGAGGCAAGTGTTTCCCGGTCTTCAAGCACGCAGGCGAGCGATCCTTCCCCTCCAATATACACCCAGCTGTATCCTCAGTGTCGTCAGTAAGCATTTTGGGGTTTTAGTTCACTAGAAGGTCGCCGGACACCCAGATAGGAACAACCTCCTCAATATGGGTTTTGATCCTCCCGATCCACAGTTGACGTTATAACCTCTTCACCGCACACAGACTTAGCCAGGCTCTTGACGACACCATAGCATTAGATATCTCGAAAGTCTTCGATACGGCTTGGCACAATTGTTTGCTACATAAAACCACAGTAAGGTTTTTCTCAGTTAAAAAAATCCTTCCTCACAGGTAGATCTCTGAAGGTAGCTATTAAAGGCTACTTCTCGGACCAAATCTTTTTCTGATTTACATAACTAATCTACCTAAGAATATACAGAAATCATTTGTATACATCTATGTCAATACTACAAATATATTCAGACGCACCTCTAAAACTCTTCACGATCAGAGATTGGCAGCTGACTTCTCTTACGATCTAACACTAACTTCCTAGTAGGGAAAACTCGATGCTTACATTCAATGCCTCGAAAACCAAACTGGTCCGATTCCATCACCGTCGATCAGACCTGAACTATCACTAGGTATAATGAACGAATTCACACTCAAAAAGGCACCGTCCCTTGAAAGAATAACTCACAACCAACCTTAAGAGGAAGTCTTATATGCCGTCTATGGCTAAAGATGCTAGTAAAATGGTCGGCTCCCATTACAGATCCAATAAGTAATTTACTCCTGGTGCTATCCTCTTCCTTTAGAAGTGCCAAATCAGGCCGAAAATGGAATATTGTTGCCATATTTGGGCGGAAGCTGCCCAATCCTTACCTTACAGTCCTGGTAGAGGTCAAAAGGTGTGGCGAGCTTCTCGCTGCTCTATCGCCACTTCCATGGAAATTGCTCGGACGAACTTCATTTCTTGGTTCCGCTAAGTCTAACCTTCACGGCTAGGACCCACTGTGCCACTTACACAGTAGCAAACCACCCACATTCCCTTCGTATTCCATCGGTGAGAAGTAAGTTCCACGAGAACAGCTTTTTTCCCGCGAATCACATCTATGTGGAACAGACCCCACAGAGGATGTGGCTTCGGTCACTGCAATCTTAACATGTTCAAGCCTAGAGTTAGCCGCTATCTTCCCTTCCTATCCATATAAACTACTCCTCTACCTCGAGTAGCCCCCGAGCCTTTTAAAGGGTGAACCCTACTGAAATAAGATATAGAAAGAAAAAAGAAATATATTAAAATACACAAGCTGATTAGGTGGCTTACAGAGGATTAAAAAATAAATAGAAAATAACATCTATTCCGTTTACGAACCAAGGGAGAAAGACCGTTTTAAACAAGCGTTAGTTTCTTTTCTGTTTCTTACTTGTGATGAGTACATTAAGCTATCAGTGACGAAATAACAAAACGTAAGAAAAACTCAGCTGTATTTGTGTATATTTGTATCTGCTTACGCAGACTGATATTTGCGTCCTAGATTTCTCTCCTCTACATGCAAACCTTCGTTTGTACTAAGGACGTGTTCGTATGCAGTTAAATGAAGGATGAAGATAAACAGCAGATTTCCCTTCTCCAAGCACATGTCTTCTGGCGATCCTGCTTGGCAATTCATATTGGACACGATTAAATGGAGTCCCAGTCATTCATTAACTGACTGGAATAAATACAAAATTCATATGAAATCCTTTGAGTTTGTTGTATCATTAAACTATATCGAGGCTGTTGTTTCCCAGCAAACAGCAAATATTCTAATAGTTAACTGTCTTTTTAGTCATCGGTCAATTATGTGGATATTTATTCAGACTTTGGTGTTTAATGTCCGTTCATCAGAATGAAGTTGAAACTGATATGTCATTTTGTCAGATTAATTGACACGATTGAAGAAATATGTCTAATATTTCAAGCCTCCAATCCAGAAGTAGTGATTTTTATCAGCCTTCTTCTTCTTATTATTATTATTATTATTATTATTGCTTTATTTCCTTTGATTTCAGGTGTGTACACATTTCTTTCCGGGTCCCGCTCAGAGACTTAAATTTAGAAATGTCATCCTGACATTTTCCAATGACCAATTAAAAAAACAAAAACAAACAACATATTTTGCATGTACAAGGCCCTTCGCAAGGTGTGTGCTGTACTCGTGAGAACAATCTTTTCGATTTCTTCAAGGCATGGGCGTCCAGGAATCCCTTTAATTAGTCTATTGGAATCTTCTCCAACCATCAGAGGGCTCCAACTACAACAGGGATTGTTGATGTCCCATGTGCCACATTTTTGAGATTTCGATTTCAAGGTCCTTGTATTTTGATAGAGTTTTAAATATCTTCTTCTTCTTCTTCTTTTTCTTCTTCTTCTTCTTCTTCTTCTGCTTATTATTATTATTATTATTATTATTATTATTATTATTATTATTATTATTATTATTAACATATATATCTAGAGATTCTTGAGAAAATCCAAAGAAGACTCTACCACGGTATCGGTCATGATCTGGCATCTCGACGCCAATCCCTTTCCAACTGCTGCTTTTTTTATAAATATTTTTTAATGAGTTTTCCTGTTTGGCACATCGGCTTCACGAATTCAAGAGCACGATAAGAGTGGCGGTTAGGTCTCATCATTCTACAGTTTAAATTACTAGTTGTAACCGTAAGTTTTATTCTAATAGTTTCTTCTCCTGCACATCTTACTTTCCTGCTTTCTTACCGATTTCGATATTCAAAAATTTAATTGCAATTTCAATCGTCATCTTTTGTGTCCTCGAATCCTGTTATTTTATTTCTCTTCTCTGTTTTATTCATTCTCAGTAACCTCTTGCGTTCTAGTGACCTTTAAAGAATGGGGTAAATTGTTTTAAAAAATGAATGATCTGTTAATGTATATTTCAAACTCTATCAACCACACTGACACTTGGGGTTTTTGTTGATGTAGTTATGATTTTTTTCTCGAATACCTAATTTTTATAATCTCTCATCTAAGATGATTGTTATGATTATTGGAAGCGAAGACGTTAACAAGTTGACGCTAGGATAAAGTATATTAAGCCCAATATGCCCATCACGAAATCTAGTCTGATCAGGTTATATCAGTCATCTTCACATCACAGAAATATGCGCACGATATGGTGACAATATTTGATAAAATCAGCCTATTCATGTAGGGCCCTGTTAGAAATAACTTCAGATCGGATAACGCAGTCAGCTCAAACTGTTTCCTATGAAGGGTGTTTCAAATATCTAGATATGACTTCATGGTCATCACTCAAACTTAAAAAAAAAACATATTCTTGACACACCCAGCTATGATGCTCCCCCACTACATCCTTCAGAGGTCACACCCAGCTGTCAAGAAATCTGCAGTAGGGAACAGGATATCTACTGTAACCCATTAAGCAGTACAAAATATTTGCATGCGAACACTTTCAATCAATTAAATTCAGAAGTCATGAGAGTTATACTTGTTTAGCATCAGGGCAATTATTATTATTATTATTATTGTTGTTGTTGTTGTTGTTGTTGTTGTTGTTGGTGGTGGTGGTGGTGGTGGTGGTGGTGGTGGTGGTGATGATGATGATGATGATGATGATGATGATGATGATGATGATGATACTGTTTCCGTTGTTGTCGTCATTCACATGGTTTTCATTTTCACCTGGAGACCTAACATTATGTGTGCTTTCCATCAAGTCGGACAATCTCGGACAGGGAACAACTTTCACAACATATTTACAGTTCCAATCAACGCAGACATCTGAAGCAATGGGATGCTAGGTTTTATTCCAATTTCATTTCACATTATCGAGCGGTATTTAAGCTAGCTCCTGTGCAGGACTCTTGGTTAGAAGATGCGATAGGCAACAATAAACTATAGAAGAACTCAAAATTGATCGCTGCATTTAAATATTGGATTAATATTTAAGCTTACCTTTTAAAAGTTCAATAATAATTCTTCTGCTGCCACTTAATTTAAAAACGATTTTATGTACGTAGATCCTTATTTTCCGTAAAATCAATTATTTTTATTTCATGGGTGAGAGAGGAGGGGACAATTTATAAGATAAAATTAATATAGTATAAAGAAATTAGAATTAGTTATACATTCACTTGAAGAGTTAAAGAAACATATTAACAAAATTAAGTAAAACCTATATCATGGAATATAATATATTAATATATATTTTTAATCTCGCATAATCTGTTGACTCTGAATCTGATCTCAACGAAAATCGCTCCCTGTACCTAATTTTTCGAGGGTTTTTGAATGAGCTATGAACCATTGAAATCGGACCAGTGGGACCGGAGGAGTTGCTTGGACACAGATACACGCACAAACATACACACGTATACTGTACTTCATATATAAACTAAGTGGTACATAGTGATTTCTATACTCCATCATTCTCTTGAGTAGTCTAGATTTTTAATTAATTCTATCATCTAGAAATTTCCAATCTTTCCCTGATTTACAGCTCCTGCAAATCCCCAGAGCTACGTCACTAACTGTCATCGTCCTTCTCCATAATTTTCTCTGTTTCTCTAGCAAGGCATGGACATTTAACGTTCACGTTTCACTTTCGTTCAGATTTATTCTATGGAATGTTTCCTTGTCACAATTCATTTAATGATACGTGTTTTCATCTAAGGAATCGTTTCTAAAAGTAGTGCTCCACTAATTAACATACTTTGAAATTTCTTCTTATAGTAAACATGGAATGTAAAAAGATATGCAGGTTTATTTTATTTTCAATCTTAATTTTCTCCAAAAGAAATGAGAATTCTCATTCATCCGTAAAGAGCATGAACTATTACCATAATCACTCCCATGGAAGGGGGTCTGGTTGTAGGGTAGCCGGGAAGCTTTACACCTCTTTGTGAGTGTCTGTGCAGGTATTCCTTCATACGTAACGTCAAAGCTCACCCCCTCCACGCCAGATCATAGCAGTTGTCCTCCAAACATGTAGCCCTTCAAACAACGATCCCATGTCATCGCCACCCTGAATAAACCGCCAGTAGTTCAGTCACATGCCCAGATTTCGCTTGCAGTCTTTACTCTCTCTCTCGGTTGAACTCCTCACTGGTGAGAACCTTGAAACCACTACACGTGGATTTGCCAGCATATCACGGAGTAAGATGTTATTAACGAATTGTTTGTGTCGCTGGACATCAGAGTAAACGGATCGTCTTCAAATATAACAATTATTATTATTATTATCATTAAACAAATTGACTGACTCCTCAGTATTCTTCAGCACAGCGAAAAAGAAAAGTGTTTAAAAATATTTCAACAGAACGTCAGTCTTTTCAAGTTATGTTTAAAAACTTCGCACATCTATAAAAAGTCTTTTAAAATTACACGTCTCTGTACGAACACCGCCTGTCTTAAGAAAACAGTTGTATTGGTAATTAACATGACAAAACGAATTTAATCGCAATACAGGGTGCGATGGGTAAATTGACGCAATTTTATATTTTTAATTTCGCTCTTCTTTTTTTGTTTTTGATTATGCGACTGCATAGTATAGTAGGGTCAGTTGTTCACCGTCTATGAGAAAAGTGTTTGAGTGTCAATCTAAGGACAGTGCAGTGAATTTGGAAAGAGTTGGATGAGGCCTATTAGCCTCATCCAACTATTTCGATTACGAAGGCACGACAGCTCGGAAAATCACTCTGAGGGTTCCTTTTAGAAAAGAACTACTGGATTTGATGGTGAGGATCTCAGACTCAACACGGAGGCCTACATAAAGTGCCTCGAGAAAATATTGCTACCACTTGGTGAAGAAGGTTACTGCTGGAAAACCTTATGTCTGGCAACAGGACTCTGCACCATGTCACGTAAGCAGAGGAACCCAGTCATGACTATCAGACAATTTCTGCAAACACATCACCCCTAGCATCTGGCCACCTAATTCCCCAGACTGCAACTACTTTGATTATTATGTGTGGGGTGCAGTTGAGTGAAAGACCAAGAAAACTTGTAACACCAAAGATGAACTGAAGGCAATGATTATGGCAGCATTCACCAACTTAAACAAGGAGACCGTTCAGGAGAGCTGCTGAAGAATCCGAAATCGCCCTGAGTGCGTGGTTAAAGCCAAAGGCAATTTTATTGAGTAAATTTTCTCTTTAGTATTTCAAGATATTTTTGTGTAATTTTGGTAAATATCTCTATTAAAATTTAATGTCAACGTTATATCAAATTTTGCGTAACTTACATGACAATTTATCCATCACACACTGTAGTTTACTATAAATGCTATAGAACATATATATATATATATATATATATATATATATATATATATATATATAAATGCTATAGAACATATATATGCGTTTTCAAAGTTGAAAGGTCGGTGGATTCTGAATATTTTTTCAGAATATGGGCCTTAAATTTTAAGGTGCACATTCCGAAAAAATATTTCGTATGAATTGCTCCCATTTGTGATAAATTGTTCTTCAAGTTCTGTTGATGCTGCTGTATTTGTCATCATGGCCGTAGCCATTACATCTTTTATTTATTTTTTCTCTTGTGCAACTCACATACATCAAGTCATGTTTGGTACATTGGTAGACGTATATCAAGTGGGAATCATTGCAATTGTAATCTTAATGTTTCTCTTTGAATTTGTGATGGAATTGACTAGACTCATGTTGTTGCACAATGAACAGATTCCTCCTTTTCTATGAATATGTAGAGAACCATGTGGGTTTCGGTGTTGTTGAATTAGGGACAGGTGCTGTTTATTTCCTGCTAGAAGATCCAACTTCAATAACAATGGCGAACTCAAGTTGAATCCAAGCAAAGATTAAAAGAAAACAAACAAGACCGATATATATATATATATATATGTCAACAAATATATGTATTATACAACAAATTTACAAGAGGCAAAGACATCAACATTTGTGTTTGTGTGTGAACGTAAAGTGTTTGTATTTTGGTGAATGTTCGTACGTACGTGTATGTATGTTTCATGGCGTTTTCCCACAAGTGGGTGAAAACGCAGATCTCCGTGAGAGATTACATTTTTAAATGTATCCACTGAAATGCAAAGTAGAAAAGAGAGCGAGGCAATAAATTGCCCAGTATTTATAGTGTGGGGAGAGCGACCCCTAGTGAACAATTAGGGAATTAAGGAGGAGCTAACTCTTACAAGTATTATTATTGTCTTTATTACTTCAACTACTTAAATACAAAAAAGTAATATCAAATCAATAGTATATATATATAATAAATAATAGAAAGTAATCGTTAAATATTGCTAATAAGAATTATAATTATTGTTATTGTTGTTGTTCTTGATCTTATTGCTGATTTTTATAGTTAAAACCTGTTTAACCCTTAAAGTCAAGAAAATAACTGCCTATACATAATAAATTACATAAATGAATGCTACAAAATAAATGCGTCCTCTTCCTAAAAATATTAAGATAAAAAATAAATAAAGTTCACTTATTCGTGCCAAATATATAAATTAAGAAATAAAATACGGCAAATATTTGTAAGAAAATAAACAGGCCAATTTATGTATTTTCAGACAAGAATTGAACACCAAGTGGACCAAAGGTTGAGTGAAATGGGATTGTAATGAATGAATAAAATATGTATTTTGTTGAATAAAATAATAAATATATAATATGATACAATTAAATGAGTAACTTAATAGAAAAATAAATAAAACAAAATAAAAACCCATCGATTACTTGGAGCGTAACAAAAAAGAAAGCACTGACTAAACATCAAATACGCTTCTAAGATCTCAAAATCATGCAAATATGCCAGTGTGATTTTTTTTATCAACATAATAATACTCATTATCTTAGCGTTAAGATTGCTAAATATTGTTTTGGCTATAAATTAACTGTTACATCAAATCAAAAAAGCAATGATCAACAACTACAAATTTAAATTTAAATCTAATTTTAATAATAGCTGATGTAAACACACCATTCTTTTTCTAAAGAATTGTTTTTTTCTTACTTGTAAGTACATTAAATCATCTGTTGAAGGGGAAAGTAAAGCTGTAAGTTTTCATTTAAAGTTTTAAAGGAAAAAAAAACAACTCTTTATAATTTGTTGGCTGACAGAATAGAATTTTTATCGGAATAACATTGACTACCAGTATTTAGTCTGTCTGGAAGAATAATTAGTTTTTCAAATGTGAAGCTGTTAGATAAAATATAGAGAGAGGACAAAACATATCCCGCTGAGATTTTTAAAATTTTAAAAGTTAACCATTATCGCCTTCTTTATAATAACAATTTTAAAAGTACTGGCAATATAACTTGTAAACTTTTATTTCTCTTGTAGCGGTTGAATGAATATTTCAAATATACACTGCTGTTCGATAAAAATGACTCACCTGATTTTTTTTACTTAAAAATTTTTTCGACTATTGTTTTTGGTGTCAAACTAATTTTTAATCTTACTAATATAAAGACTCCTTTCCGACCACCTAGTAAAAAAGTTTACTCACCCTAAGGTATTCTATTGATAATTATAATTTTGGATATAAATGAGATTTAAGGAAAAGATCTGTCCAAAAAAAGTGACTCACTTATTTCCTGCAACTAGTAATCAATAGAAACATAACCGAACAGCTTTAAATAAAGAATAATAGAGGTATAATTTATTTATAATATATAATATAGTTCGAAATATTTAATAATCTATGGGTCCTCCTTTATTTTGAATAACCTTTTCAACCCTTTTTGGCATTGACTTGATTAGGTTCTGGCAAATCTCAAAGCATTGAATTCCATTCGGATATGAAATTCACAATCAAATCCTCTTTGTTATTCAACTGCTTGCTCGAAAGCCTGTACCTTCTAATGCTTCATAAGTTTTCTATGGGATTGAGGTCAGGAGATTGGGGCGGTCATATCATAACACTCACCTGCTTCTCATCAAAGTATTCCTTCATCAATTTTGATTTGTAACAGGGAGCATTACCCTGTATAAAAATGTGCTTGGTGGGGTCGATTTGCACCCTTTCAGCAGAAGGGAGCAGACAAGACTCTAAAATTCTCTTGTACTGCTCGCTCCTAAGGGTATTTTCAATAGGTTTTAAGAAATCAGTTCCATGAAAAGTAAAGCATCCCCAGAACATTATACTGAACGGATGCTTGACGGTACTTACTGCTAAATTCAAATAGCTTTCAAAGCTTCTTCAGATTTTAGATCGCTTATCCTTTGAATTTAGCTCTCAACTTTCATTTCATCGGAGAAGAGAACATTTAGTAAAAAAAATCAGGTGAGATACTTTTATCGAACAGCATTGTAAATTATTTGTATTGATCATTCTTATGTTGTTTCTTAATGACTAATAATGGTAATATTAGTCGTTTCCTCATAATGAAATATTCGTTGACCGAACAACCAGTGTTATTTTAATTTGAAATATAAAATCCTTCTATTAAAATAATTTTTAAGGGAAACTGGTTCTAAAATTATCGATCTTTCCAGTATTGATCGGGGCTTCCTTCCTAACTTTTTGTATGAAGTAGTGTAAAATATCAACAAATCGATTATGCTATTATCCTATCTTCATTTTAGCAGTTTCTATTGTTGAAATTTCTCAAGTGAAATGGTTTTTACTATTTGATAGACTTTTTCGTGATTCTGTAGCGCAAGTCTACAAGATTCGAAGAAGAATTGTCCTTGCTCCAGCCTTCATTCGCTCGAAGTTATATTTAACCATTGAAAGCGGTTCTACACATCTGACAGTCTATATATTTCCAAACGAGTTTGGCGCCATGCATGGCATCCAAAGGAAAGTCTCGGTCAGTCAAGGCTGTTTGATAAAATTACACGAGGTGAATATTTTAGTTTCGGGGCAATCTATGGTATCGAGGTAACTACCCCATAGTCCAACGTCTTCGATGTTCATTTTAGCTATCTTCTATATGGAATTTCTTATAATTAATCAATACACCGACGATTTTGAATTGTTTAGTATTTACTACGTTTCAACCGGAAAGTTTATGATGAATTCAGTGTAGGTGCCATTGTGGCTTTCATTCCAATTCCAGACTATAATCTCTGTTTTGGAAATGTTTGTCTTGAGTTCTATTTCTGGGAAAACATAAGAGTATTTTGATTTTTATTGGTTCAAAATTCTTGTTATCCCAAATATGAATACATCTGCCATTAATAAAGCCTCCTCCTCTTTCTCAGTACACTGGCATCGTGACGGAAAACAGGAACGATGTTTTCTATTAAGAATTTCTTTTGGGGCGTGATATGGAATGCTTAAATGATAAGTGCCGACTCTTCATATCTGTACTTGTATATGCACAGAGGATAGTCTAGGAAAAGATTAGAGTAATTGGAGCTCTCATTTCCTCCTTGTGGTACACATGATGAGGCTTGAAATATTAACAGAATTATGTTATTCAGCCGACGTATCCGATTCTGTAGACTGATAGGGTTCGCCTATCAGACATTCGATCTACGATTCGAGGATTTAGTGCTTGACATGGTTACTAATGGTTGAAAATATGAATTAATTTGGTCATATGCTGCTGTGATTTCAACGCATTAGTCTCATCATGTTGTCAATATTTACATTCGGACAGTTATCCTGATCTTTGTTATTATTAAAAAGTTTTACCTAGTGTTCCTTCCGGCTTTCATCAGATAAATATCTATCCAGATAATTTACATGGAATTCAGAACTGGACAATTTATTTCATCTACGAGCTTATACTGTTCTCGTTCAACTGCCCATGTTTAGGCATATCCCGTTTGGTTTTTATTTTTAGTATTGCTATTTTTGACGCCGTTTCGACCAAGTCCAAGTACACACTGCTTGGCCCTAGGATTGAACTCACAATTATCTGCCATCAAATTCACGAACTAATGATTTAATCCACTACGCTATTCTATTGTTCTGCAAGATGAACGCTGCAGGGCGCAATGGCTGAAACGTGATAACAACAAGAAGGAAAATAATGGGAAATTAACCTGAATGTAAAAACTGTAAATAACTCCTCCTCGTTCCAAAAATTCAAATAGCCTGTCTCCTTTGAGTGTTGACTTCAATGTTCACTCTTATATTTATATTTGCATACGCTCAGTCTCTGATAATGAGCACTTTATTCCATAAATATAGCACACCTTATAAATATATAAAAAAATATATAAAATAAAATAGGCAGCAGATATATTACATTACAAAGAGTTAATCATATGTATGTATGTATATGGAAGTTTGTCAGACTATTGTCCTCACCTTTGTTATCACAAGGTATCATTAACTCTTTGTAATATAAAATTATATGCTGCCTATTTTATTATGTTCATGAAAACAATTGATCCGCAGTAAAGAATTCCCGAGAAAAAACTACTAAGACATATCACTGTGTTAATTGAACTATCTACTTAGTTCATGTCATGTTAACCGAAAAACACTTATAATAAAAAAAATCGTGGAATTACCAAATTACAAAATTCAAAAAATTCTCGCTTGTAATATTTGAACTTTAGCGTTGTGACTTGCACGCTCCAACACGACATAGCCGTTAATAAATAACTCATTCTTAAAAATATCTTTTGGTCGGAAAAACTCATTTATTTCGTCTTCCAGTTTTGATCTTAAAGAAAAAGAATACAGCCCGATGATGAATGCATGAAGCATTTGAAAGTACTAGCTGAATTAAAAATACACCATATCCATAAGGATCTCATCATTCAGTGGATTATTAGTAGTATAATGCTTATAATTATGTCTACTAGCGAAGGGATTTCGCCAATAATTGCATTAATATTGCTAATTGATTCAAGGTATGATTAACTCTTTGTAATAATATATATATATATATATATATATATATATATATATATATATATATATATATATATATATATATATATATATATATATATATATATAATGTTTGTCTATATGTATGTATGTATGTATATGGAAGTTTGTCAGACTATTGTCCTCACCTTTGTTATCACAATGTTTCGTCTGGCCTTCATGTATATCAATCCAGAAAACTTACATCGAATTCCAAACTGAACACTTTATTTAATCTACAAGGTTAGATTTATCTCTTTCCACTAGGATTATCTCGTCAAGTTGTTATTTTTAGTACTTCTTAGTTACTGTTGAGCCTGTTACCACTAAGTTCAAGTACACTGCTTGGCCCTAGGATTGAACTCGCAATTACTGTGTCACGAAATCCACGGACCAACGCTTTAATCCACTATACTAGGACAATTCTCTGTGCAGATGGAGGGTATGACGTCTGTCCTCCAAAACCATACATTGAATGGCATTACCTCGTTCATCAGTGGTTGAGGGTTTTGGACAAAACCTGACCGAGGGTCATCTTCTCTGCTGTCTCTGCACCGCTTGAATTAGGCACCCCAACTTCGTCACACTTGCATCCCAAGAGAAGTCCTCATCAAGTGTTTGTATCATGTCCTCGTGGATACTTTATGACTGCTTGGACATCTGTTTTGTTCACATTTAGATGTTTCGCACACCTTTTACCTTTTATAGGCCTCACCTGCAGAGAAATTAAGACAGAAATCTGAATTTGTGTTTCCAGTTTTATAAGCAGTTGTAGTGTGTTTCCAAGGAAAAAATGTTCAGCTTTTTTTTTCTTTTTCTTTTTTCTTTTTTTTTTGGTGAGGCTTATAACATTTGTGAACGACCATCGTACAGAGCGTTAATGGACAGTTCTTAGAATTTGATCGGGACAAAAATGACATCATATAAATTAGTTTGCACCCTCCTAGGTGGAAGAACTCTTCTTCGTTGTATATATTCAGTTTTCTTACAAACGTACTATTCCCTAATGTCATTGGGAAAAGAAAATTCTTTCTCGTTGAATTGTCGATTTTAGTAGAGACGCTGGATATGTAAATACGTGTAGCTGGTTATTCCCATATCAAACTGTTGTCATCTTCGTTTATCAAGCAGAGTAACATGTACATTATGAGTTGCATAAAGCTTTGAAGGTTTGTATTTGCATGATGAAGGTTAACTACTGAATCAATTCTGTATTCTATTTGCACATACACTGTTTAAATTGCTTCAACGATTACATGTATGAAGAAACCTTTTGTCTTTTATTTTACATGGAAATATTACATTTTTACAAATTCACTGGAATTCCAGTTGGAAATGCGGACAGATATTTGGGGTTTGCAACGATGATGCCGGGAAAATGTAGAATGCGTAATAATCTTTAAAATAATTTGTAAATATTGCGCGTTATATACCGATAACATTAGAGATTAGAACTGTATCATGCATTTTAGGTAGTCTGATAGTATCCTTATATTCAGGTTTTTTATGCAGATAATATCGAAAAAAAATTATTTTTCTTTTCTGTTTCTTTTCAGGAATTCTACGGAAGTTTAGACATTTATATTTTCATTAAAAATTTCTTTCCTGTCAGATCCTAAAAATAGTTATTTCAGACTTGAGAAAATGGCCAGACTTTAATGTTTACAGCTATGACGAACTACACGTGTTTATATGTCAGTTATTCACACAGTGGCAAGCGATTGTATGCGAATTTGAAAGTATTTTAAAAAATTAATGGCTATCAGACTCGAAAAATTAAGTTACCAAATGTTTTCTTTTTACATTTATAATGTGAAAATACTCAAAACAACCTCAGGCAAATGATTTTCAAAATGGTCGTGGGATCGATTAAGTATTTCTTCAAGTCGAAATTCATTTGAGAGTAAAAAAACAAATCGTATAATCTCGGAAAAAGTGAAAATGCCAATTTAAATTTAATTAAGTTGAGACAGAGATGTCAAACCATCAATAAAAAGATCAACTTTGTTCATTTTTTATAACGAATACTTTTGTGCTTCTCCCTTTACATCTTTCTAAATTTAAAAATAAGGGAAGAAAGTTAATGAAAAGTCAATAATTCCCTGAAAGGATCGACATTAAAAGATGTTTGCAGCGTCATCGTCCTTTATCGGTTATTACTTCGTAATCTCAAATGAAGAGTCGGGGTTAAATCAATTGAGTCTCATTTGATTCGCGGAAAATCAATTCGACCATTGTATAACAGTTATCATAAAAATAAAGTATATATATTAAATATGAAAACAGACTCTGTATAACAGTAGTCACCTTGAACGTCTTACAAGCAATTAGTAGTATATTGTTTTTTCTTCACCTGAATGATCAAATTACCTAACCTTTCAAGTAAGTTCTATGCGAATAACAACAAACGTGGTAAGGAACCCTCCTGTAATTGTAGAGATAAAGAAAGTTGTCCAGTTCTTGGCAAATTCAGATCTACTGGGGTTATATACCAAGCAACTAATTCACCCAAAGATAATATGTAAAATAATCAGAAACAGAGAGTTTATACCCATAGGTATACTTTTCACCACCATAAATTAAAATACCAGACAGCTCTTTCAAAAAATTTGGGGAACCGAAGGAGAACGTTTTGAAACCACAGATAGACTAAAGAATTATAGGTTTCGCTCATACTCTTAATACTCTTAGAGAGAGGTGTAACTTATGTTTAGAAGAAAAAATTAGAATAATAAAATACAATAATCAAAGCAAACTATAAAATCAAAGGAATGGATTAGTTTTAAAATCTTAAAATATATAAATAGAGCGTATGTAAGTATAAATATAAAAGTAAACATTGAAGTCAACACTCAGAGGCCACAGTCTGTTTCATACTAGACGCCATCTTCAGGTCGTGAGTCTTGGATTTTCTCGACTATTTATATATATGGGTCAGTGGTGCATTGTGGGTAATCCATTCTGTTTATTGTTTATTTTATTTATTTAATGTATTTATTTTCTATTTTTATTTTTCTCTTTCGTCTAACAAGAGTGGTTTGTTAATTTGTGTATTATTTGCTTGGGTTAACTTATTTTTTATATTATTTTGTTTATTTTTATTTATTCTTTTCAGCTGTCGATTTTTAAGTAACGTAGTAAAAAATTGTTTTCATATCTGCATTTTGAGATGAGCTCAGATCGTTTATTTAGTAATTTATTTTGATCTGGGAAGGTAATAATAGCTATTCTTTCCTCCAGGCAAAGTTTGCAGGTTTTGGAGTGATTTTTGTAGGCTGATGATCTTTTCCTTATCTTCCATGATGTATTTGGAGTGATTTGTGTTTTGTTTTTAATTTCACACATTTACTTAAAAACCATTGTGTTGTATTTACTCTTTGTGAAAGATGTCTTTTGCGTGCATAATTTCTTTGTTCCCAGGACGGAAAATTAGTGAGCCGATCCTTTGTTACATTCACTTTAGCAGAAATAGCCATAGTAAAGGTATGAATGTATCAGCTTCTCACCCAACTATGGGTTAAATAGCAAATTAGACTGGGCTATTCTAAATACTAAATTAAAAACCCGCGAGGGAAGCTATAAGTTGTAATCTTGAGCTTCTTTTTACTGAATGATGGAAGTTGTTGTTCAGGATGTGGTATTTATGTTATATGAGGTTTTAGCAAAGTGATCATTTTCAAAATTCTACCATACAGCCATTATATATATATATATATATTTATATATGTGTATATATAATAAAAAGGTTATAATATTCGTCTCTGTCTCTGTCTCTCTCTCTCTCTCTCTCTCTCTCTACATATATATATATATATATATGTGTGTGTGTGTATGTGTGTGTGTATGTGTGTGTGTGTGTGTGTGTGTGTGTAAAAATCGGAGACTTCAATTGTATTGAAACCGCAGGGTCTGACGTAGCTGAATCGAATTTTATCGGTTTCGCGAAATACAAAATATTATCATGGCATTCTGAAGTCTCTGATTTGTTATTTAATTATTACTTGCTCTGTTTACTACATTGTGCTCTCGGGATTCATATCCCCCCTGGAATTATTTTATTTAACCGAAAGGCTCCTCTGTGGCTAAATCAGTAAAAGCACGTAAGGCTATATGACGGTTCTGTATAGGAAACAGGTTCGATTTCTGTCGGAGGACGCATATTGTCTATGACAATTTCTCCGACATTCACGCCGGTAAATGTTGTTAATACTCTTTAATATAAACAGAATATTTACTTAAATATCTGTATCTATAAAAAAGAGAATGTATAAACATAATAATGTCTTAAAATAATTGTTGGACTTTATCCATGTCATTTTCTGTTTCTTCCCGAAAACGCTCTTGTTTGATAATGGAAAGTGAATCGTGAAATGAAAACTGTAAACGGTGCATATATCTAAATAAAACATCATTCGATTGGATAAATAGTAAATTAACTTGATGCTCTTCACCTGTTTTGTCTTTTATCGACCAACAATACGTCCTCATCTGTACATCTTCACCATTCAGCTAAGATTAGCAAATATCTATCTATATATCTATCTTTTTCTCTTCATATATATATATATATATATATATATATATATATATATATATATATATATATATATATGAGGGTCATTGAATAAATAAGGTGAATTTTTTCGGTATAAGGACTTCTAATACAGATAGAAGCTTACTCTTTTTTATTTTTTTTGTTTTACTTCTTTTTCACATGGATTTAGTTTCTTTTGCAGATTAAAAAAAACTTTGAGAGTTTTGGCGATTAACAAAGATGGCCGACCAAGAAGCATGCTCCAGGATTGAACAGCGGTCAGTTATCAAGTTTTTGGTTGCTGAAGGGTGCAAACCAGTTGAAATTCATAGGAGAATGTCAACTGTGTATGGTGCCACATGTTTCAGCCAAATGTCTATAAGTGGGCTAAATTGTTTAAAGAAGGACGGAGCAGTGTTGAGGATGAAGACAGGCCTAGGAGGCCTACAGAAGTGAGGTCTCCTGAGGTGATCGAATCAGTCAATGACCTCATTTAGTCTGACAGAATGGTGACAGTGGATGACATTGCAAGGACTTTGAAAGACATAAAGAACAAACGCAGGGGTCGTCAGTCAGAAGGAGTCATCTTGCATCATGACAACGCAAGGCCTCACACAGCAGCCCAAACGGTGCAGACCATCAACGAGCTGGGCTGGGAACTGCTCCCTCATCCCCCTTACAGACTTTCACCTGTTTGGTCCCTTGAAAGCGTTCATGAGAGGCACGAAGTTTAAAAGTTACGATGAAGTCAAAAGTGTTGTGAGACATCAGTCCAAAGATTTTCACGCTGAGGGAATACGGAAGCTTGTGCACAGATGGGGAAAGTGTGTGACAGCGGTGGGAGACTACGTTGAAAAATAATTTTAAAAAAAGTAAGCTTCTATCTGTATTAGAAGTCCTTATGCCAAAACAATCACCTTATTTATTGAATGACCCTCGTATATATATATATATATATATATATATATATATATATATATATATATATATATATATATATATAAAACATCCTTTAGAAGGCCAACTGAGATGAAATGTATGGATGAAAATTATGTTCTGTCAGTTTTTTAATTAAGCATAGCTTGCCGCTTGCCTCCCATAAAACTTAGTATTTAAAAAAAGGCAATTTCTAACAAGCATTTTAATTTTAATATTATCGTAATAATAACGAATAAAAACTTTAAAAGATCTCCAAGCGTAATATTGTATTTTATTCACCAGTCGGTGTGTGTGTGTGTGTGTGGCGAAGTAGGCTTTCTCCGAACGTGGATTTCCTTCTCGCGAGCATGGTAAATATTTTTTTCTACCTCTGGTGGGGCGCTTATATATCTCCTAGATATCTTGCATATCACATATGTGTACATCCTCTCTCTCTCTCTCTCTCTTTCTCTCCCTCTCTTTACCACCTTCCTTCCCGTTCCTCCCCCTACCTCAACACATTTCTCTCACTTTCTCCCTCTCTACCTCCACTTCCTCCCTCGGTATATAGCATGAACACTTTAATCCAAACTTTTTTCAACAGTCTATTCTGGTTCTAGTTTTGAAAGAAAGTAAAACGCTGGCAATTTTTGCACATACCTAACGAACATCAACGCAAAGGTGAAAACGTTCTTCCTTTTATTGTTTCATAATTAAGCCAATATTTTAACAGCAAATAAAAGAGACTTTCTTCTTTTCTTATATAGCCGACCGGTCATGCCATCTCCGGAAATAGTCAAACCCAACTCTCCCGATTAGATAATAATATTGACTCGGGGTCATAGATCTCATTTTTCAGCTCAAGTTCATCGCCCTCTAAATAAAGTGTAAACAATTAAACAGTTTGATGTCTGATGTTATAAATGTAATGAATAGACGCCAAATATCAACTTTAGAAGCTTTATTCTGCTAAATTGATTGTTAGTAGATAAAGAGCCTTTTTATACCAAGTTATTAGTATTGAAATGGATAAGATGCGTAAGATGTTCGTTTTTATCACAATAAGTATTTACCTCAAGGTTATGTTTAGTTCCTTCGAACCTTGGCATGGCATTTGTTATAACAATATCATCATAAGTAGTTATGGAATTCATAATGAATCGGCAATCAGCGAATGAATTGATTCTACTGTTTCCAAAGTTATCGAATAGTGTTGTCAAATATAACAGCGATTAATTAATGCTCGGGGATTATAGACATTTGAATTGAAAACAGAATATTCAATATGCCTGCTTTGCCGGAAATCTGGTTAGCTTCGTTCTTCTACAGATTTATTAATCGTTAAAATAATCTGGTGTGGAGATTTGATTAGTAAAGTTAAAACAAATCTGCAAAAGTCTTCTTTAGGTCATTTATTGTTTAGAAAACGAGTTTTTGACAGAACTATTTACGAATTATTGGTAGAGACAATTCCTCATAGTGTCATCATTGAAAGAAAATCCTGTGTTAATACCTGTCAGTATTATTGCTTCACTGGATTTGGTGCTAGATGTGAATATTTCAAAAACTCAACTACAATAGACTTCATTATAAAAAATAAATATTGACGCTTAGGCTCGTCATAGGTTTCGTCTAGTAGATTATTAGTACTTTAGTAAGCTGGACCAATAGTGTTTAGCTATTTGCAAGACTAATTTGATCTTAAGAAATGTCCTTACAATCCTTTACCGTAGAATCATGGCTTGCAAGATAGCCTCCTCTAAGACACTTATTATTGCCATTGTTGGGTATTAGGTCAGAAAAGCTAATCCTCATTTGTGGTGTTTTCACTGAAGGAGGAGATTGATTCATATCTTTCTCAATAATATTTACATGTAAATGAATGTAACGAACCCGACTGGAGATCGAACATGGCGATCCGATTTCTCGTACGAAGAAGCCATCCATTTAACTCGCTTCATAAGATCAACCAATAGTGGGTAGCGATTTCCAAGACTAAATTAATCTTAATGAACGCCATTTTAGTTGCTATACAGTGGAACATAGGCGAGCAAGATTTCCTCGAGACTCTTACAATTTCCGAAACGTAGAAGTTTGTTGGAAGCAAAAATAAAAATCTCCGACTGTTATGCAATATCAATTCTTCTATATGGAAGTTAATCTTGAACAATTTTCACAGAGATGAAGAGGAGACTTGATACAACAGAGATGTAACTCTACAGAAGGATGTTGAGAAGACCATAGACGGAATATGTGAATAGTGAGACATTATTAAGGAGAATGGGAACTAAAAGAACATTTCTGCTTAGTGACAGGCATTTCTAAGAAACATGGTGAGGAAAAATGGCTTCGAAAATTTGCTACTCATAAGGCATAGTAAAGGCAAGAGGGACAGAGTGAAACTGCTTAAACTAAGTAACGTGTAAATGGAGGGCAGAACTGGAAGTTGGATAGATTGAGTGAATTGTTGGATTGATTATATATTTATCAAACATTAGTGGGTAATTTGGGATTCTAAGTATAATTCTTTTTTTCTACGAGTGAATATTGCATTAAAAACTCTTTGTGAATAACAATGATTTTTTTGAGAAAAAAGGTCCTATAGCTGGAGAAGGAGATCGGTTCATACTTTTCACAAGTGTATTTATATTGAAATGAACCAGACGAGGATTCGAACTCGGCTCTGCTAATTTCTCATTCCGAGTAACTATTCATTAAACCATCTAAACATCCATCAGGGAGGTGGGAGGGATAGTAAAACACATTGTTAAGAGCTGCAAAGGATTAGACAGAGTAGAAAGTCATTATACTCCACGTCCTGTAGGGACAGGTCTCATAAAAGAAGAAAAGGAAGTAGCTTATCCTTAACTATTTTTGTTACAGATGCTGTTTGAATTTGTGACGAAATGCTGAACTTTGACCTGAGCCTTAAAATTAAAACGTAGGCCCATTTTCTCCAGTCTAGCAGTATCTACAGAAAACGATTCTTCATTTACAACCAAAAAATGCATCAAGGATTTCCTATCTGGCATTTACAAAACTTTTTGGGTAGATATATTAAATATAAGATTTTTATTCATCAGAAAGAGTTTTAATTAAAAATAAAATTTTTACTTTTACTTCTCACGGACCATGTAGAAAAGATTATTTCCTCTCTCAAGGGTATCTGGGTGTAAGAGAATATAACAAACTCAGCTAGAATTTGAACTCGGATCTCCGATTAACTGACTAGTCTCGACGTTGTTTAAATTCAGTGATCATACGGGAACGGTATTTTAACAAGATATGGCCGTAAACCGCATCGGAAAAGAATGTTATGGTTGGAGTCAGAATTATCAGAGATCAGTTGATAGCTTTCTTTTATCAAGTGGCTTTAATTCTGGATCCACACCTTTTCAAAGCAGACACATATCTTCAGGCTGCAACTTAAAACAATCAAATAAAATCTACGACAACGTAATCTTTTTGTTATCGCCACATCTTGATGGTTCATGCAAATGTAAATTTATACGTCGTGGCCGGTAAATTATACACCGTATTCCACGCTAAAAGCTCATCACAATAATTTGGGATCAGGTCGAAAACGGAGATTGGCTAAATGCTATATCTCGTATAGACCTATTTTCTCTAAACGGCCTTCTCACAATGGCAAACAAAGGTGGTGATTATATGAAGAATAAAACCTGATAACAAATATATGTGTCAGTTTACCATAGAAAGCTCTTAACATATTCATCGTTTTGATCTTTAAATTACATAATATAATAACTACGCTCCTTTTTCTGAATTCCAATACCTTACACTATTATTGGCATCAAGGAGTCAATCTGGCAACCAGACAAATGTAATACTTTTCTGCTAACATTTAACATGTAGATAACGTTCAGATATTAATATTTAACAGGAAACAGGGAAAACACTGAACGAAGACATGTTTGGGACGTTACTGTAAAACTTAAAACTGACGTCTGAAACACTGTTAAAAATTGATTATTTAATCAACTTGTTTGCCACTATGTCTCAACCAATCTTTCACACTATTTCTCCGCTCACTGGATATAAGAAGCTAAATGAATAAATGTATGGACATATATAGCTAGCTATCTAGCTATCTAGCTAGAGAGAAAGATAGATAGATACGAGTGGACTGATATAAATAGATACGAGCAGACTGTATACATACACACACACACACACACACACACATATATATATATATATATATATATATATATATATATATATATATATATAAGAAATTGTTAGGAGGATTTGAGATAATCATACGGAAGTAATGCATCGAGTTTTAGAAGAAATCTCAACAGAATGCAGAAGGCACTGGACCTCAACAGAATGCAAAAAGCAATTTCTTGTATATCCTTGCTTGAACCGGCTTCTAATGCTCTGGATGGAGAGGCTTGGTGATAGCAGTCGTGGCTCCCGGGGGCGCAATGCTTGGTTTAAGGAACTTGGATGAGTTTCACCGCGGAATATGTGAATAAGCGACGCTATGTCGAGGTTAATTCGTTACCTCATCGTCACCAGGGCCCGTTGCACAGTTTGTATGACTTTTGCTTAATAACGTAACTATCCGGGTTTAATTCCTGTTAGTGGATGCGCACTGCTGATGAATGCCAAATATAAGACGAAACGGCCGTCCAGTGCATTCTGTTGCGGTTTCTTCTAAAACTCAATGAATTACTTACTTATGATATATATATATATATATATATATATATATATATATATATATATATATATATATAGAAAGAGTGAGATAGATATATGTCATTTTGTGACAAACTATTTCCTTTCTTTAATATTTCAATCTACAAACCTCCGCCATTCTTTTACTCTTTTTTCTAAAATTAGTGAATAAACACTGGTTGAATGGTAATGGTTATCTATTATAGAATATATTAAAGACAATGATAAAATGGCAGAAATAATGAAAAGTAACACTAAAATGGATTAAAAATATACGGTTAAAACTTTCATATGAAACTCTAATATATACGCACAGAGCTTCAGCATCTGCTCCATTTATCATGGTCGTCCCGTTCCATGCCGTTAATTCAGTGCACGGCGATTCAGTTGTCAATGTTTAGCTCTGTTCCATGAACTTTAATTGTTACAATTTTTCTATATGGCAGAATAAGATGTAACCAATCTTCTTCGAGAGCACCTTCATATCTGACATGACTTTGCTGTCTGCAACAAAGAAAAAATAGGAGTGATTGGTGAAAATGTTCACTCTTTATTGCCAGCTCACGAAAATCCGCATCTCACGTCATGGGCCAATATGATACAATGTGTAATTAAATTTTAACGGTTCCCTACTTTTGTCGACGAGATCAAATTTAGTCTGCATCGTATATTTTTTTTAAAGATATCTATGCTTTATTTAGCACTCGTGGGATGACAATCTTGAATTTAAGATCGAAAGCAAATAAAATAGGATGAAAAACTGTTGGAGCGAAAAATCAAAAATCAAACATAGTTTCATTTATAGTGTATTCTAATGAATCATCATCAGCTATTCAGCGCATTTTGCGCCGCTGTGTTTATCACTACCCTGTACCTCTTTCTGTGTGATGTTGCACTTACAGCCTCTGGCACCGTCAGTCCACCTCTTAATATCATCAAACCAAAACATAGGTGATCGTCTTTGGCGCTATTGTCCTCCACGGGCACAGCAAATGTCCTTATCGAAGCTGCCTCGTCCAATGTAACAGACCTTCCTTAGTGCCATCTGCTCTTTCAATACGACCTTGCTCTGATGATATCTATCACCCACTTATTAGTGCGTCTGGCTCTCCATGGCACTCTAAGCGTTCTGCCCACATTTCTAAATATCAATCCAGAATCTTTTCCTCTTGGTTAGTGTCCATGGTTTGCATCCGTAGCTGGCGGTGGCGAAATCATTAGTTCGTAGTAATTTCAAACATAGGCTGATGTGGATATTCCGACTATATCAGATGTTTTCCTTTTATTGTAGTAGGCATTCGTACTGTTTCCCGTCATCTTTTGATATCCTGCATAGAGCTGCCCTGGGTGTCGATGGATCCCAGGTACACAAAATCCTCCACCTCTTCTATCATTTCACCATTTAGCGGGAAGTCTGTGAAATTTGTGAGGCCCCTGGGCAGTCACCATTACCTTATTGGTGTTTAGCAGAAGACCTCGCTGGCCACTGGAATCGCTTATAGGTTATAGTAGTGTAATCATGCTATTGTTGGAGGTGAGGAAACGGTCCTATCACCAGCAAACCGGATGTTATCAATATTTTTTCCCACCAATCTTTACTCTAAGCTTCCAATGCATTGTGCATAATGTCCTCGCTGTGTTGAACATCATCGGTGTTATAATGAGTAAATCAAGAAAATATTCTTAATTTGAGTTCTTATAATTCGCAATAAATTCAAATAATATCAAAACTCATAGAACCGATTGAAATATATTTTGAGGTACAAGATACATAATACTAAAACCTAGAATAATACTAAACCTCAGAATGCTACTAAAACCTGGAATAATACTAAAACCTGAAATAATACTAATACCTAGAATGATACTAAAACCTGAAATGATACAAAAAGCTAAAATAATACTAAAACTTGGAATAATACTAAAACCTGGAATAATACTAAAACCTAGAATGTTACTAAAACCTGGAATAATACTAAAACCTAGAATAATACTAAAACCTGGAATAATACTAAAACCTAGAATGTTACTAAAACCTCGAATAATACTAAAACCTAGAATGAAATTAAAACCTGAAATAATACTAAAACCTAGAATAATACTAAAACCTGGAAAAATACTAAAACCTAGAATGATACTAAAATCTGAAATAATACTAAAACCTAGAATAATACTAAAACCTGGAATATTACTAAAACTTGGAATAATACTAAAATCTAAAATGAAACTAAAACCTGGAATAATACTAAAACCTAGAATGCTACTAAAACCTGGAATAATACTAAATCCTAGAATGCTACCAAAACCTGGAATAATACTAAAACCGAGAATGATACTAAAACCTGGAATAATACTAAAACCTAGAATGATACTAAAACCTGGAATAATACTAAAACCTAGAATAATACTAAAACCTGGAATAATACTAAAACCTAGAATGCTACTAAAACCTGGAATAATACTAAAACCTAGAATGAAATTAAAACCTGAAATAATACTAAAACCTAGAATAATACTAAAACCTGAAATAATACTAAAACCTAGAATGCTACTAAAACCTGGAATAATAATAATAATACCTAGAATGAAACTAAAACCTGAAATAATACTAAAACCAAGAATAATACTAAAACCTGGAATAATACTAATACCTAGAATGAAACTAAAACCTGAAATAATACTAAAACCAAGAATAATACTAAAACCTGGAATAATACTAAAACCTAGAATAATACTAAAACCTGGAATAATACTAAAACCCAGAATGCTACTAAAACCTGGAATAATAGTAAAACCTGCAATGAAACTAAAACCTGAAATAATACTAAAACCTAGAATAATACTAAAACTTGAAATAATACTAAAATCTAGAATAATACTAAAATCTAGAATGCTACTAAAACCTGGAATAATACTAAAACCTGGAATAATACTAAAACCTAGAATGATACTAAAACTTGAAATAATACTAAAACCTAGAATAATACTAAAACATGGAAAAATACTAAAATCTAGAATGATACTAAAACCTGAAATAATACTAACACCTAGAATAATACTAAAGCCTGGAATAATACTAAAACTTGGAATAATACTAAAATCTAGAATGAAACTAAAACCTGAAATAATACTAAAACCCAGAATAATACTAAAACCTGGAATAATACTAAAACCTAGAATGCTACTAAAACCTGGAATAATACTAAATCCTAGAATGCTACCAAAACCTGGAATAATACTAAAACCTAGAATAATACTAAAACCTGGAATAATACTAAAACCTAGACTGCTACTAAAACCTGGAATAATACTAAATCCTAGAATGCTACCAAAACCTGGAATAATACTAAAACCTAGCATAATACTAAAACCTGGAATAATATTAAAACCTAGAATGAAACTAAAACCTAGAATAATACTAAAACCTAGAATGCTACTAAAACCTGGAACAATACTAAAACCTGAAATACGTATTTCTGAGATGATGAAGTACAAAATTGCTATATGCCTCACTCAACTGAAAAAGAGTTAACATGGTGAAATTGTAAGACTGAATACCTGTCACGTAAGGAGAATACTAGTGCAGAATTATTATTAGGAATCTGTAAATAGTCACAAGGTTGTGGATTAGTAGATGAAGTCTTACCAAATATGTTCAATGAATTCTCATCGTTTGGAAGAAAAACGAATCAAATGCTGTAGTTGGAGGGACTTGTAATGAACGTTCTATAAAATTTAATACAAGGTTGACATTAAAGGAAATTATAGATTTAAACTTTACAGGATATTATATGTTTATATACGGAAAGTAAGATATGTACAGTTTGTTTAAACAAGACATGGCCACGGTCGAAAAGACCGGCATCCCAGAATACCTGTTTGAAATGGTCTATGTGGATATATCAAATTCATACGGTGAGCATCCGAGGAAATCTCTTACATAGTAGTATTGATTAGTTAAGCAGCTAGCTAGAGGTTGGAATAATGTCGAGCGAAAAGTCAGTGTGGTATTGTTCATACTAAGAGAATCTTTTCCTTGATATGGTTCTAATTTGGAAATAGTTTATGATAATGAGGCAGATTTTTTTTTAAAATGGTCACGTGCTAAATTACATCAGCAAAAAACACTTATTCTAAGTTAGAATTTGAATAATTTGAAGTTTAGTATATATATATATATATATATATATATATATATATATATATATATATATATATATATATATTAAAGACATTTTTATGTTTAACATTCTTTTCATAGATACAAGTATTTAAGTAAATGTTTTGTTTATAATAAACAGTATTAAATAACATTTACCGACCTGAATGTCAGAGAAATTTTCATAGAAAATATTCGTCCTCCGATGTATGGATATATATATAAATATATATATATAAATATATATATATATATATATATATATATATATATATATATATATATATATATATATATATAAATGTATATATATATATATATATATATATATATATATATATATATATATATATATGGATATATATATATATATATATATATATATATATATATATATATATATATATATAAATGGATATATATATGTATATATATATATATATATGGATATATATATAAATAAATGGATATATATACATATATATATATATATATATGGATATATATATATATATATATATATATATATATATATATATATATATATATATAAGTATTACTATTAATTCACATCTACGTCGTCTTGAAGAACGAAGCAATGTATGGAGAACACTTTCAGTCGGCAGTCTCGGTCTCTGATTTTAAATAAACAGAAGACATACTCATTTTCTGGAACGGGAGAAGATATAGTTCGAAAAAGGCAGAACTTATCAGTTATTGGCGCAAAAGACATTCAAGTGCACTGTTTCGTACCTTCACTTAATAAAGAAATGAAGCAGAAAAGAAAATTGGAGAAAAAACTTGATAAGTAGGCTTTAAAAAGTTCGGTTGGGATTATTAGTAATTCTAATAAACACATTGTACACTTATATTTTCTTTTCTTTTCTTCGTATCCATTAATCAGTTTTTCTTTTTGTCTTGATTTTTCCTTCGATACCTTTTATCTTCATTCTTTCCTTCTCAGTTTTTTTAAGCTTTTCATTTGTTTTCCTTCTTGTTTTTCCGCCAATAGTATTTCTCTTTCATTTCTTCTTTCATTCTTCTTTTTTCCCCAGCTTTCCCCTTCGTCTCCCTCTGATTTTTTCTTCCTTTTTTCTCCTCTTTTCTTAACATCTTAGTTACTCTTGTTTTCCGTTCAATATTTTCTCTTTGTTTTCTTCATTCGTTCTTTCCTTCATTTTCTTTTATCCGATGTTTTTCTCAGTTTCTTTTCTATATCGCCTCCTTATTTTCTTTCAGTAGCTTCTTCCTGTCTTTCTCTTTTCCCTTGCATAACCTTTAACCAACACCTCTTATTTTCTCCTTCAATAGAGCTTTTTTCTTCTTCCCTTCTCCTATTTTGAATATTTCTCTCTTCTTTATTTGTTTTTCTTTCTTTCTTTAGACATGCCCTTGATTCCTTTACTTTCTTTCTTTCTTTCAATTGTTCTTTCCTTTTCTCGATACGGTAGTCAATTGTCATCAGTTTTCTTCGATTTTCATTATTTATTTGTTTTCATTCTTAGCTTATTCTTAATTTACTTTGTCCTAATTTTAGTCTGCTCTTCACTTTTCGTTCTGTTCATTTCCGATTCTCAAAACCGAATGCGACGATGACGATCCAGTCGGAACTGACGAAGAAACTGAATCATTAATTTTTAATCAGAATTTCTACTTACACTTGATGGTTTCGTCATCAGTCTGAAGGCGACATTTCTATATCAAATGATTAGTCAAAGCTGCACAATTTCCCATACATCGGCTAGGAACTTCACCTGAAGAAAATCAATATCCTTTCCTCAATGACTGCATCAATTTTAGCTTATATATCCTTAATGTATAAATTACAATGGATTAAACTTATTTTTTATTATTTTAAAGAAAATCTCCTTTTGTGTCAATATTAGCGAATAAGAATTTTAACTTTGTGTCGTGCTTTCCGGTAAACTTTTATCTTCAAAAGTTTAAATGCAGTGTCAAATGTTATCTTCTGTTTTCTTAGTTCTTGTTCCTTTATTGTTCTCTTTCCTTAGTAATGTTTGCTTTTTCTCCTATTCTTTTATATTCAGTAACCACCTTACGTCCTAGTGGCTTTATTGCCTGCCTTGAGTTACAGTGATTAAATATATCTTGTCTTAAGGAGAGAATAGGGTATCGTTTTCTGCGTGTGTCGGTATATATCTTATAATGTTGATTGTCCGGAAATTATAAATATCATACAAAATGTTAATAATAATGATATTTCTTGCGTCAAGCGTCCATTGATGTCAACAGCATCTGGATTACCCATCGCTGTTGAAATCTTTAGTGTTACAGACATACTGGCTGTACCCCTTGTAACTCTCTTGTACAGTCGGTTGGACTAATTTCTAATTCACAATTGTCCTTCTCCTACACTAACTAGCAATTACGACTAGACAACCGGCTTCTTTGCTATTTAACCCAATCCGAGAGGAGAAGCAATCGATTAATACCTTTCTTAAGGGTATTTGTGAGAAAGTAAATGTAACAAACTCCCCCAGAAATCGAACTCGTACCACCAATTTCTCATTACGAACCACTAACTATTACACTGCCTGTACATCCATAACGACAATAATAATATTGATATAATTGAGCTATCGCGACACAGAAAGCAAAGCTTGACAATGAAACTGCACTCTAAATTTTAAGTTTAATATTGAAATTGAACTTTAGGACTTGAGTCAAGTTTCTGTGTTGCGGTAGAATCATATTTCTTTTTAAATAATCATATATATATATATATATATATATATATATATATATATATATATATATATGTATATATGTATATATATATATTAGTGTATTTAGGCAACAATCCTTCTTTCATGGACATTTCATTAAAAATGACTGACAAGTTGCTTTTATTTAGTTTTTTTATATACTTTCTAGTGCAATCGAATAATGTTTTTCTTTTCAGAACACGGTCAAGATATTATGTCCATATTTCTAATTCGGACAGTTTTTATATAATTTATCATCTGAAAAGAAAAACATTATTAGATCGCATGAGAAATTATATAAAAAAAACTAAGTAAAAGCACCTTGTCAGTCGTTTTTAATGATATATATATATATATATATATATATATATATATATATATATATATATATATATATATATATATATGATTAAGTAAATCATCGAGTCGAGAAGAAACTTCGACAGTATGCAGAAAGCCGTTTCGTCCTATATTTGGGACTCATCAGCACTACTGAGAAATCTGGAAAGTGTTATCAGGAAAACGGGCTTTGGTGACGAATAGGTACCGAATTAGACTCGATATAGCGCCGCTCGATCACGTATTCCGTGGTGGAACTTTTCCGAGTTTCCCATACCCGTAGGACTGTTCCCCCACTAGCCACGACTACTATCCCCAAGCTGATCTATCCAGAGCATTAGAAGCCAGATCAAGCAAGAATATACAAGTGATAGAAATTATTAGGAAGATGATAACGTAACCGTCCGGGTTTTAATTCTCAGTAGTGGATGCAGACTGCTGATCAGTCCCAAATATAGGACAAAACGGCCGTCCAGTGCTTTCTGCATTCTGTTGAGGTTTCTTTTAGACTCGATGAATTATTTAATTATGATTACCTCAAATACTCATAATAATTTCTATCACTTGAACCGGCTTCTAATGCTCTGGATGGAGCGTCTTGGGGATAGTAGTCGTGGCTCGTGGGGGCACAATCCTATGGTATGTATGTATGTACACGTGGGTGCAAGTTAATATATATATATATATATATATATATATATATATGAACTTGCACCCACGTGTACATACATACACATACACACAGGCATATAGATAGAACAATTCTTTATCATATCGTACTCCTATGTACCATGTACATTCCCACCGATACATACATATACTCGCATATATTATATTATGAAATGTTTAAAGAAGTTGGAAAAGGGATTATTTCTCGTCACGTTGCCTCTTGTACATCTCCACCGAAAATACTATTTTCTTATGGAAACAAGTGTTAATCTTTGTACTTCCCGAAAGCCATCTACCCAAATATTTACCGAGATCTATCGCCTGATACGGTGTATGAAATTTAAATATTTTTCTAGTGTCATCCAAACTATCTCCATTCCTTGTAAGAATCTACTCTAATAAAAATGACCCAGTTTTTCACAACACCAAGAATAAAAAATGATGCCCTTGTAATACATCTGTTATTGTCCTGTAAAGATGTAAGTCGGAGGGTGCGAACTATACGGTTAGTACTGACGGACTGTCCTGACAAAGATTCATATTTTCCAAATTGTTGAGGGGAGTGGCATTATACTGTTTTAAGCAGAACAATGTCTTCTACTCTGACCTGAATCAAACCTAAAACATCAAACTTAATGGTTTTCCCTCGTTCCTTGAAATTCAGGAGGATTCAGATTCCTATCCAAAAATGATGACTGAGATTTGAACATAGAGGTGTCGAGACTCCATGGTGTCCTTTCTTAATGTTGCGGGCCGGTGGATGATTTGAGAGATAAACATGTGTGTCTCCTGAAATGCGCACAACAAACATGGTAGACTCTGGATGTGAGTCCAGGTAAAGAAACGAAAAAGAAACGACAAGAACCAATATATATATACAAACAAATGATAATATGTTAACAATAAAGGGGTACAAGTGACAAAGACAGAAATGTCGGTAACAAATAAATGTGAAAAACAAAAATATGTGTAGTGAGTGAATGTGCATACATTCGTACGTGTGATGTGTGTCGTTCAGATGTTTCCCAAAGAGGAACGCGTTCTTCCGCGAGAGACTTACATGTAGACGTGTTTGCAGAAAAAGTTAGAAGAGATCGAGAAAAAATATCGCCGTATATTTATAGTCCGGAAAGTGACCCCTAGTAGCTGTTTCGAAAATTAGGAGGAGGTAACCCGACAATACTCTCCTCCCGGTGGGTAGAATTTTTTCTACCTATATGTAAAGTTCGTGTAATTGTTTCTGTCCTCGTGAGATGAAAAGAAACGGTGTTTGAACTGTGGTTGAGACGCAGGGTGGTGTATAATTTTCTAGTTGAATGTAGCACGCTTTGGAAAATGCGTCGGTAGTGTAAATTGTTCGGCATTTGCTATTAAAATTTGTCTTATACAATGAATTCTGAATTGGTTTTGTCGTCCCATTGTATTTGTTCCTTTTCGTTGGAAGCGTTTTTTTCTGAGTAATGCCTTGTCTGTTTGCTATCCGTGGATAATTTTGTTGTTGACAACATTTAATTGAAGCGGCGTTGTGGCAAATCTGAGCTGATGTAGAATATCTACCGAGTGTCGAATGTATGTTTGAGAACTTTAAGAAATTTCGTTATTATTGTCGATTGCATATGGTACTTGCAAATTCTTAGTGTTGTTCGTGTGGCATCGTTGCAAAGTGAAAAAAAGAACACTCAGTTTATTTTGAGATAGATCACCCTTTATCTGATGATCCCAGAAGAAAGTGTTGAATAATGTTGAAATGAAGTTTGTATTTTCGTTTTGTTGAAAAAAAAAGTAAGATTCTGTGATGCTTGCCGGTTGAAGTCGAGTTGAGCGTAATTGTACGTGGAATAAGAAAAAGGTCAAACAAAACGAACAGTAGAGATGAGGAGTGTGTGTTTTCCTACTGAATGCACCAGTGTAGCAGCAATTGAAAGGACATTAGCGATTATTTTCTTGGTCACACGCGTTGCAAAAAGGAAACTATTTGCCGAGTCGGAGAACATCCTGTGTTGTAGATATGTTGTAGTGAATAAAATTTGTGATTTTGTTGCTCTTCCATAGGGTTTAAAAACAATTTTTGTAGCTGTGTAAAATGTTTCTTGCTAATAGTTTATAGTGTCTGTCTTGCGTAGTAGTTCAGGAAGATAAATTTGTCGATGTTTTTCCTTCACTAGCTCTCGGTTTGAAAAAGGTGTGTAAATGTATATTTGAGTCTAGACATATAAAGTTTCGTGTGTTTCTTGTTATCAAGAGAAAAATAATTATTACGTCGCGGTCAACAACTTGTTGCGGGCCGGTGTATGAGTTGAGAGATAAAAGTGTGTCTCTTGAAAAGCCCACAACAAGCATAGCGGACTCTGGATACGAGTCCACGTAAATAAATAAGGAAACGACAAAACTGGTATATATCTACAAACAAATGATAATGTAGTAACAACAAAGGTATATACGCCACAACAATGTATGTCTGTCAAATGAATGTGAAAACATAATGGCCCAAAATATGTTTAGTGAGTGAATGTGCATACGTACGTATGTGTGTGCGTGAGTACTGTTCATTCTTTTCCTAAAGTTGAATACGTTCTTCCGCAAGAGGCTTACATGTTGACGTGTAAGTGTAAAAAGTGAGCAGAAAGCGAGAAAAAAAATATCGCCGTGAATTTATAGTCCGGAAAGTGTCCCCTAGTAGCGGTTTCGAAAATTAGAAAGAGTTAACTCGATAGTGGTAACATTACGTGTCATCAGCAGTGATTATATGGCCCAGAAAATTGTTAAATTCAACGCCGTGACAGTTAAAGTCGTTTAAAATCCTTGGCAAATATAAAGTTTTGTTTTTGTGTAGGTATTTGTGGCACACACCTGGTAAACTCTTTCGATATTACAACGTTTCCAAAACAGTTTGCAAAACACTGAAGCTGATTAGCAGTGTTTACAAAAATTGTTTGCTTTACTTTTAGCAAGCGGTAAGGTATTTTAGTGCAGGCGAAGGAATTCAAAAGAACGAAGCAATTTCGTAAACACATTCATACCAAAGAGCATTTTGCCCGAATACCACTCATATGGTACCAGTAGACTGCTCAAAATATGCTCGATATTGGCGAAAAGATTCAATACCTACTGCCGTAAAACTAGCACCCGTTTCAGATGTTGTGGATCACAAACATAGCGGGGATATTATGTCATATTGTATTGTATTATGTAAGTCTGTTTCACAATACAATCAGTAAGAATTTCAGAATACATATATATATATATATATATATATATATATATATATGTGTGTGTGTGTGTGTGTGTGTGTGTGTGCATGATTAATATACCAGGTGAATTTAAACTTATATGCTTATATTATTAATATAAAAAATTCATTTTATTTTATTTCACAAATGTAGGATTATTCATCATATTTTAAGTATATATATATATATGTTTATATATATATATATATATATATATATATATATATATATATATATATATATATAGTGCGATTGATAAAAAAAATTCAAAAATATCTTGAAATACCAAAGAGTAAATGTATTCAATAAAATCGCCACTAACTTTAACCGTAGCCTCCAGACGACTACGGAATATCCTACAGCTGTTTTACACGGTCTCCTTGTTTAAGTTGGTGAATGCTGTCATAATCCTTGCCTTCACTTCATCTTTGGCTTTACAAGGTGTTTTGTTGGTCTCAACTGTGCCCAACACATAATATTCAAGGTGGAGTTAGGTGGTCAGTCTGGCGAGTTAGGTGGCCAGATATAAAGCAGATGTGGTCGCAGACATTGTTTGACAACCATGACTGTTTTTTCCTGTTTGTGTGGCATGGTACAGACTTTTGTTGTCAGACATATGGCTTTCCAGTTGCTATCTTCTTGGCATAGGGCAGCACCTCCTCCTCAAGGATCTTGATGTAGAACACTGTGTTAAATCTGAGTCTCTCATCAACGAATTCCAGAGTTCTTTTTTTATCAGAACAGTCAGCGTGAGTTTTCCCACCTGCTGTATCTTCGTAATCACCATTAGACTCAAGCAAATCTTTACGAATCCTCTACATTGTGCTCAGATTGACACCCAAACACTCAGAAATGTTCGTGTTGGGGGCGAATTCCAAACAGTACAGCATTACGTTTTTCCTCACGGATGGTACCCAACTGACCCTGCTATACTGTGTAGTCGACAAAATCAAAACAAACAAAACGCATGCACAAAATTAAAAATATAAAATAGCGACAATTTACTCATCATCCTCAATACAAAAATATTTATTTAAAGTAACTTTACCGGTTTCACAGTTCTACGATTTTCCAAAGTTAAATTGAAGTGAAGAAATATGTAGGAGTGCCATAATCAGTTTCGCATCTAACTACAGTTGGAGAATTCTTTTCGTTTTCTACAGAAAAAAGTGGCTCCGATTGCTATCTGTTTAGAATACAATCCGATTAGTTAATTATGATGACATAATCAGGCACAGTAATTTCTGCACCGAAAATCATGTGAGTGTCATAGTTCAGTGAACGTGGCTAATGACAGCAAAGGTTTAAGTAGTTCATCACAAAAAGATGTTAAGTAGTTAATGAAAACAAAGTGTTAAGTGATACTAATTAACACCTTGTTGTAATGAGCTACTTAACACTTTGCTGTCATTAGCAACGTTCACTATTAACTAGTAACAACCATAGAACAGTAAAATCTGGAAAATTTCTCTAAATAAATATTCTGAAATAGTCCAGCTACATTTTCATATTTTTACTCGTGTGGAATATATAAAACAAACCTTACTCATACACACACACACACACACACACACACACACTCTCACAAACACACACACATATATTAAAGTGTGCATTTTATACTTTATATAATAAAGAAACAATTTATAGAAAGAATTAATTAGCAATGTTTATGTGATATGCTAGGCCACAAAAATCTCATGAGCCGATCAAGCATAGAAATGAATACAATATGGGAACCAGTAATTAGGAGTGCTAGAGAAAAGCAATAATAACAACAAAGTTGCAATATGAGCTCTGGTAAAAACATATATTTTGATAACAGCAAAAATTGCAATATGAGCAACGGTAAAAATGTTTGCTGAAGACATTAGGTTTATAATACACAGAAATTCATACACAAGAACACATGGCACAGTGGATAAAGGCGTTGGTTAGATCCAGTGACAGGAAAAGGACCCAAAGAGTATGAGTTCAATACCCGGTTAAGGGAAAAATTAACAGGAGATAACTGATAACTGACATTAAAACATGGCACGTGGAACTAGAACAGTCTTTCCCAGTGAGCGAAATAAAGGGTTCAGTTCGACATTCCAACCATCTGAAGAAGGCCGGAGTGTACAATGGCCGAAACGTTGTAATAAATATGTCGACAAAGATGAGGACATTATGTAAATAATGTTTATGTGATTACTGGCGAAATCACTTCGCTAACAAGACTTAACGGGATATTAACTTACTATCAATTCCTTGAATAATACGATTCTTATATTTGATTTGTTGTCAGATGGACGTGACATGCCAAGTACTTTCGACAATTTCAAATTGTCATCTTCATTTTCACAGACATAGGCAAACACTAAGACCAAATATGTGTAAACCAAAAGACGTTATTTTTAAATTACGCTGTTTATTGACAGTTAAATATATGTTTTGGAGCATGAGATGCCGCGACGCTATAATTCTTGTCCAAATCAATAAAGTGAGAATCTTTTTGAATTTTGAAAAGCGATATATCCACGAAATGTTCTTGTTATATTTGTTTTTCAGTTAAAGTGACATGGACGCTCCAAAGTATATTTAACTGTCAAGAAATATTTATATTTATATTTATATACGCACTGTTCCTGATATTGAGCAATTACACCCATAAACATAGCATACCTTAAAAATATATTTTGTAATATGTAACTGCTGCCCTGTGGAACAGACTCTCAACAGAATTTTTTCCTGATCACAAAACTCTTAACCTGTTCAAGGATAGGGTTAACCGTTTCTTTCACTCCTATTCACAAAATGGCCACCTAACGTAACACTCAAACTCAAGTTCCTCACCGGACATGTAAAAATGTATAATAAAGTTGTTATTTTGTTTATTATCAGCTATATCAAATTTACCATATGTCGTAAGAAATATATAATGTCAGAAATTTATTATTTAGAATATAACATTGGAAATGGCAAAAAAATTGAAAGAATAATTATAAAATGCCAATAAGTGACAAGAGAGCAAAAAAAAACAAGTTTATGAAAAATAATTGTATGAAATTAAAAGGTTAATGAGCGGATAAATTGGATTGACTATCAATAAAATATCTGAAGACTTTTTAAAGCAAATGTAATTAAAGAATATAAATCCAGAATATTAATAAAAAACATATCAGTAAACAAACTACTAGGTTTAAGTAAACATCACAACGATAAATCTGTAATTCGGGCGTAGGCGTACATGAAAACTAATTTCTTACTGTCAAAGCATGTGGCGGCTGATGATATCATGTAAGAGTTTCTTTTAAAGAAATGTGCTTCCCAACGGACTCCTGTTGTCTCTAAATTCTATAAATGCCTCACTGCTCTTTGCATTGTTGAAAATCCTGATCTATTGTTAAAGTTTCTAACAATTCAGGTAAACCGTGTGACCTTTCTAACTCATGGTCTATTATCTATTTTTGGTAAACTACTAGCGGCCCTAATCAATGCTGAATTAGTTAAGCATCTCACATTGCGGAGTTTTCTTTGGGACTTGCAATATAGCTTTCGATTCTCTACGTCAACTGCCGATGTATTAACAATTATTTCCAAAAGAGTTTATCAAGCTTTAGATAAGAATTGTGAAGCTCAAGATTCGGATTTTTTATTTCTATGGTATCTTCGGACGAATTTTTGAACTTATTCTTTCTTTTCTCATCAAATCTCAAAATGAAATTTGTCCTGAACGGTCACTCTTCTAGATTTTCCTTCATTAATGCAGGGTTCCCCACCCCAGGGCTATAACATTGGACTTAGTTTTTCTTACTCTCCATCAACGAGCTTCCTGGTGACATTAGTTCTCAAATGAGTATCTATACTGATGACACAACCAATTACTCCTGTATTGATAGTAAGTTTGATTAGTCCGATGAGATCAAATTGGCAACTGATCAAAAAAATGACAAACAATCTGCTCTTAACTGGGACAAGATGGCTGATTAATTTTAACAGCTCCAGAAGGAAACTGCTCTCTATTAATCATATAAGTAAACCGTTTCCTTGCTTTTCCATCTGCATGGCTGACGTTAATCACCAGGAAAGACGACCCGTTGCGCCTTCTCGGTCTAACATTCTTGGCTGACATAATGTGAAAAGATTATATTGAATCCATTGTTAGGTCTGTTGCTAAGAATTTTGGTTCATTGTGTCGTTCTTGACAAGTTTTTATCTCCAGAATATATCTAATATGCCTATGTTTACCATTCGTCAATGCTTAAAATATTGATGCCACATATGTTCTGGTACTCCTGCTATATACTTAGATTCTAGATAAAATACAAAGAAGAATCAGCAATGTTATTGGTCCTTACTCGACTTCAATCATTTTCTCATTTGCTGTAATGTAGCTTCCCTGTGTCTTTTCTATAAATACTTTCTTCGTAATTGTTTGGATGAACTCTCCGCTATACTACGTAGACTTATGAATTTAATCAGTTTTCTATTGTTCTCTCCTTAATGATGTTTCTGCATACTTTGATTCTTCCACGCTCGGTAACCCCTTGTGTCTTGCATGCACGTGAAAAATATTTGAACGAATGTAGAGATGGGCCCGATAGCTAGGCTAGAGATTATGTCCTTCAATATGACATAGAAATTAAAGGTGAGATGGAGTAATATTTTAGGCTACGATTGTAGGGAGCCAAATTATAAATAATCAATATTGATAAATGTTTCAGAAAATTAATATATAATTCTAGGCCATACTAGACCAACGAAAACGCCGGATGAGACAAAGTTTGCTCTTAAAAATCCCATATGTAAACATATTCTTGCAAGCTCATTCCACATATATATTGCTTTGTTATCAAAGGTAGAACAAAGCCTAAAAAATGATCATTAATTCTTCCAAACTAGGTGTTTATTGTTACATGCAATAGAAAGACTAAAAGGGGTTAATAGACACTTACTATTCTCTGTTCAGCTATGTATAAGAAATAAGCATGACCTTATCAACAAAACATTCTGCTAGCGTGAGCTGCTGCAGAAAGTTGTAAACAACCTGTAATGCTGCCCACGTAGCTGATCAAAGAACTAATTGCAGCTGATTAAAATATTCCGGACCATGCGAGTTGCCTTTTCATGGAGTGCCAGATTAAAGATGTGTGACCATAAATTAAAAACTATTATTCAATCTGATTTCTCAGTCTGCTTTACAACTAATTTTTAAAACTGTAATAATTTTTAAACTCCGTAATAAATTTGAGATGGAATATTTGCTGGCCATGTCATCAAGTTGACATGTCATTGCTGAAGAAAATATTTAACATGATTTGTTCTAAGACAAGATAAATTATTATCCTGAAAAATGGTTTTATCATCAGCTAAAGAGGGAATGAGAAAACTGTCAAAAATTACAAAACTGTAGACTAACTGTTATTTACTCCACTACAAACTCTTACTGAATATGCGTGGGTAAAATTGCTTTTTCCAGGTAGTGGCAAAATTATGACGTCGTTGTTTTAGCTAATGTAAATTTGTGTGTTATTACTGAATATCACATTCCTCGAATCTATAATTGCTTGTCTAGAGTTTGCATTTCCTCTGTTCAAGAATTAGTGCTGGTTTTAGGTGGGCATTTTTGTAAACTCAGCAGACATTGTCTTTTGTTTCTGCACCATTTCTTTTCCATTTGTTTTATGGTGCATTTCCTATCTCCAACGCATATTTCTATAAGCGTTATAGCTTGTCGCTCTGACGTCATCTCGTGTATATCCATATGATTTCCTTTCATAATTTTTACATTTTATTTGCACTTGTAGTAAACCTTTAAAAAGCTCATTGGGTAAAACCAACATCTTTTGCATTTTTTAATTTCATTCTAGAAAGTTTTTGCATAATATTTTTGAATTTGTTCTTTTAGCATACTTGTTTTCTCATCGTTAGTGCAATTGTTAATTAATGTTTAATTAATGCTTTTATGATAAATGCAAAAGAATTGTTATTTTCAAAATGTAAATTATGAAGTAATTTCAAATTATTTCCCCCATATTCCAAACTATTAGAGGGCTTTACATTATGGCCTTTATCGTTCAACATTGTTGTAATCAATAGACTTTCCATTGCCTTGGTCGGTCTTTTTTTAAAAATAGTTTTGTTGTGTTTATGTAGATAATCGTCCACGAAAATGCGGTTCATAAGATTTTTTGGCGATGCACCCAAACAGGGCGAAGCTATTCAAATAATCAGTGTTTTCAACTCCCTGAAAACGCTTATAAATATATATATATCTGATATGTAATTGTTTTATCAGGGTTTCAATTTGAGCATCGTCAAATACTCAGGTCTGTCGGAACGTTCTGGGTATTCCAGATGGAACTTTTCACTTCTGAATCTACGAACTATTTACGAACACTATTCTCAGCTATGGTACCATCTCCATAAACGGCACATATCATTTTGGCTATTTTTAAAACCGTTATTTTTCTTTTCTTTCCAGAATTAAAAGAATATCAAATGATTAATATGAAACACATTTTCCTCCATTTCTAAATTAATAAATTGTAATTTAGAATTCGCACACGAATCGAAGAAAAGTACGCATTAAAATATCAACTTGCAAAATACGTATGAGTTATAAATTTCAGACATGTGTAAAACGAAATCCAGTCTTAAAACGTCACTCCTGGAAAAAGCTACAAGCTTTTCTTTCAAGCCCAAATAAATAGAACGGCAGACAGGTATGTAAAGTTATCAAATCCTTGCAATTACATAATAAAGTAACATTTAATAAATATGAAAAACAGAAGTTTAAAATTATCGCTTTTCCTTGAAGATGAATAAGAGATAATCAAAACCTAAACCTCCTGTAGATACAGTAAGTGATAACTACCTCTATATTACCGACAGGGTATTCTTCTGCGCTAGATATCTTCTCACACGTAAGTGTAAAGAACAAACGCCATCCGCATGTAGACAGACATTGTAGGTATGTGATACTATTAAGCAGTGGTTCCCAACCACCGTGCTGCGGAATGGTTACTGGTGTACCGCGAAGAGATAATACCTAGAAGCCATTTAATTTCATTTTGTTTAATAAAGACGTAATTTTTAGATTTATCAGTCATCAACCTTTTCAATTTTGAGTTATGTGAAGAGGAAGAATTAGCAAGCCTTTCCAGTGATCGTGGTCTCAAATTGAAGTATGCACAACTGCCATTGGACGCCTTTTGGATTTCTGTTATGGAAGAGTATCCAACTCTAAGTAAAAAAAGCCATCAAAATTATACTGCAATTCTCAACTTCGTGCCTATGTGAACTGGGATTTTCTTACCTAAACAACATTAAAAATAAAAAACGTGAAAGACTTAAAAATATTGAAGAAGAATTAAGAGTGAGTGTCTCTTACATTCGCCCATATATTGCAGCAGTAGTCAAGAAGCACCAGGCACAACTGTCCCACTGAAATTCAAAATTATTATTTTATACTTGATATTGAATACAGGATATGTTGATTTATGGGAATAAAAATTCTTCTTATATAATATTCTTTGTATTTTATTATTTTATTGCAAAAAGGCTTTATGAGTGGAAAATATTTATTTTTTGTGATAGGTGTGCCGCGAAAATTTAAAGAACTCAATAGTGTGCCGCCATGTAAAAAAGGTTGGGAACCACTGCTATAAAGTGTCATTGGTAGCAGTTGAAAGGAATGCGACACTGGCAGTATGAAATTAGGATTAAAAGGATTCATGTGAAAATCCTGTATGGGAATTGGAGAATTGGAAGACTTAAGAAAACATGATGAACTGAAATAATGAGAGAAAAAAAATGAACTGTTTTTCTTCCTTTCTAATAAATTGAGAAAAAACAAATACAATGTGTTATGAATCTGAAATACGGAAGGTAAAACAAACTGAAAAAAATCTTCTCATTTTTATGACAATTTCAAAGAGCAAAAATCAGTGTTTTGAATAGTTGAAAGGCTTTAGTATTTGAACGTTATTGACAGCCAGGGAGCGAATTTGAGTAAAGCCGAAAGAATTTCTAAAGCAGAGTTTTGTAAACATGCAACTGGACAACGAATATTTAGATCGTATTGGTAAGTCGACAAAGAAAATTCTAGCAGTTGACTTTTTTGAAGGTCATTGTCGCCCGGGAAGTGAATTTTGGTAAGACCAAAATGTAAACAATGGAATTTTAGATCAATCAATTTGGAGGCGAGAAATAAAATAGAATTCCTTTACCATAGAGATAATTTTTAAACGCACAAATGTTTGTTGATGAAAGATTATTGTTGGGAAGAGAAAATGTTAAAACAAAGAGAATTCCCGACCACTATCTTGTGTGAATATTTAACTCGTCCCTTGTTTTAGAAGCAAGGGATAGTGTCACGAAGTGTTAATTTTGTTGAAAAGGACAGAAAATCTCGAGTAATCTACGTACTTGAGAAGTTTAGGATGTAGCATCAATATAGTAAAAGACGATTCGCAACGGTGCACGTCTGAGGGAAATGAGTAGCAGATATGAAATTGTGGAGAAGCATGAGTAGACATGGCACATAAACATAATGAGAATGGTATATTCGGATAGAATCGAATTTTTGAATTTGAGCAGTTGACATTCGAGACTCGCTTTCTTAGCGTATATTCCCCTCCATAGTAAGTACAATTCTTAAATACGAACAAAAAGGCAAAAAGAAGTCACTCATTCCTGTGGAATCTCGTTTCAGAATTGTATAAAAGTGTTAATAGATTTAAGTACTGTCGCTGAAAAAACATTTTTTTACATTGACAGGTTCCAGATATTTGAATTTCTGTATTCATATATATTAACCAACCAGCGACATCGTACGAGATGCACGACTTTCTTTGACTTGACAGACAGTAAAATAGTTTAGAAGTAACTTTTAGGGACTCAACTTCAGCATCTAATCAAGAATATTTTCTCTCCATAAAAGGAATATTTATAAATTGGGAAATATATATATTAGCCATTAAGCTTGTGATTAATAAATCTAAATTTTAGATTAATCTGGAGACTACTATTTTATTATAAATGTTATCAATTCTATTTCGTTCTACTCGTCTTTCAGTGAACATTTGACCCGGGTGTTTGTTCGATCGTTTGTAACACAAACGAAACTGAAATTCTCACATTTAATTAATTACTCAGATATTTTACATATTTATTTATTTTTTCTTACAAAAATTATCTTTAGCGATAGTTTGTTTACATCCTGCAACAGTAGCAACTACCCTTCCCTTGACCTTATTTCATTCGACTTACACAATGTAAGCCTGTGTCACATAGATGAAATTTGTAGATCCGTGTTTGAAGATTAATTTAATTCTTCGTTTGTACACGCATATTCCGCTACACGCCGATTAAAACTTACGTATGTTTTCCTGTGTGCTCAAATGTGTATGGGTTTTAAAGTAATTTAATTATTTTTTGTTTTGTCTGTTTTAATCATTCCAGCAAAAGTAAGACGGTAATGCCACAAGGACGCAAAGGTTTATGGGAATAAAAGAGAATAAGAAGACTTTAGTGATCAGAATTGAGGAGAAAATATAATAAAAGAATTGGAATCGGGAAAACCGAAGATGTTGATTGACGTTGCATTTAGATTTTTTCTGATAGTAAGTGCCAGAAATCGGAAGGAATTCCCACATGTGAGAAGTACGAGAAAGGATACTATTAAAATAGAACTGGCGGTTGCATCTAGCGAGTTCAATAGTAAAACGGTGATACCTAGTTGCCAGTCTAGTGGGACACTTAGATTCACGCCGACGAGGCACTAAGGAGGAAAGGTCACCAAAACAATTGCCCTGAAAATATTTATACGAAAGGCAGAGGGTAACCACGTCGCAACGGTGAGAAAGTGACTGAAGTCGAGATGCCATGACAGGACTAATTACATTACAGACCCTTCTTTAAATTTAATTAAGAACCTTGATATATATACCACGAATACCAGACAAGATATGGCAGCAATATTCAATGCACGGGCGAATGGTAGATTTATAAATGTGCAAAATGGATCCTGACGGGAAAATTGTTTGGCATATCAGTGAACTAATTTGCCTAATGCAAATTTATATATTTGGTTTAAATAGTGTAGAGAAATAAGTTATTCACTTTAGACCATTCTCACGTTTTTGAGTTCCAGCGTTACGGATTGATGTACTCCTGTGAACTTGTGACATATTATCAACGTTATAACGTTTGCAGTCACATAATACGCTGCTATTTCGTGCCGCCATGTTATTTCAGCCTCCAAAATACTGAATCCTTTGGGTGCCTAGCTTCTCACTCAATGACTCATAATTGTGTCCGTGTGCCAAACAAGGCAAAACTTAGTCAATTACATTATTACTCAATCTTCTGAATAAATAACGTTAAATATTGCCCGTGAGGTTAGAGGCAATTACATATACTGTAGACTGCATGGCATTAACTTATTAAAGTTTTTGCCGGTACTAATCTATTGGCTTAAAAGATATATTCATATAGATTAATCTCGGCTCACTATGACCCAAAGGCAGATACATGTGGTCAAGAAGATTATATTTTCCCACTCTTCCTCATCAAGAAGGCCTGTTAGTCCCGTACACAGAAATGCTGCGGTTTCCTTCGAGCAGAGATCTGGAACAATTAGGAAGTATCTAATTGTTTTAAGCAAAAAATGGGACATTCAATGATAAGCATAATATGGCACAAGACTTCAAATGTTGTGCACCAAGTAAGAAGAAAACTGATTCGTAACCACAACTCTATGGCAATGCATCTCAAATTTACTTGCCCTCTCTCCTATAAGTTCATTAATGTGACATACAGTAATTCGGTTTACAAGCAAAGCTTCCTAATCGAGACGCTACAGTGCCCGAGAATTATCTAAGAATTATCCAAGAAATTTATATAAAGTTTTTAAAAAAGTGTTTCTTACAGAATACCAAGCGTTTCTTCTCAGATTTGTCTGAGACGGGCGCCCCCCGCCTTCAGGGTTTTCCTTTTTCTTCTCATGCATTCCAAAGTAAATTAGATAATATCTTGTGTTAAAAGTTATTAAATATAGTTTAATAGAATAGTGTAGTTTAATAAAATAGTGCAGTTTTAATAAAATAGTGTATTGAAATCTAAACTGCAGAATGGGTCCAGACTAAGCAATCTAGACAAACCCACATTATTATTAGTGCACATAAGCTTAACAACAAAAAAAGGTATAAATGACATTGAGTTGATATCCGACTCATATCAAAAATGAAATAACTCAGAGACAAGCTAGTAAGGAAAAGTAAGAATAAATGTAAGAAAAGAGAATGCATGGTTGTCAGCAAAAGAGACAGCCCATGGTCTGAGTTACACAATGGAGACTTCAGAATCAAGCAAGAACTGAAAACGTAACTATCCGGTTTGTATAGAAATAGCGGGAGAGAAAGTGAAACAAAAATTCAGTAAGTGCAGTAGTGTAAAGAGATGACATCTTCCACGAAAATAAGTAAATATTCAGGAATAGGAAAAATCATTAGAAACAAAGAAAGACGCAGAGACGCAGAGATAAAAAAATAGCTAAATATTCTTCTCTTGCTGATAGATTTTTTTTTACTCCTGTGGCAGTGGAAACTTCAGGGGTTATTGGCCCTCGCTCGATGGTGTTCCTTCGGAGGATTGGCGCGATTGCATCTCGATTAAGGAACGAGACTCGCGAAACGGAGTGGCTCTTGCAGCGTGTCTCACTGGCGACGGTTCGAGATAATGCTTTCTCCCTCATAGCGGCTGGCAGAGGATAGAAAAAATTGTTTATAGTTACGTTGTTCTGGAATTGTCATCATTGGCCGACTGAACTTGCTTTGTTTCAATTATTGTTTCCATTAGATTGAACTTACCATTTCTTTTTATACTATAATGTATTTCAGTGTTATCCAATAAATCTTTCATTTATAAAAAAAAAAAAGATTTCAATTACGAAGCAAAGATCTGTCAAAATAAAAAGGCTTCCTAACAAAAAAAAAGAAAAAAAAAGAAAGACGTAGTGGACTGAATGCATTTTACTTTTTTATTACACTTGAAAAACAAAATGAAAATCAAAAGGCAAAATAATGAAATCCTTTTCGTAATTACTGATTTATTTTTAATTTTCAACAATTTTCTTTAATTTCCTTCTTCCACTTATTTCTTCAGAAACATTTTAATTTTTCTCGATTTCTTTTTCTTTCTTCTTCATTCCTTTCCTTTGTAATTTCACTCTTCCTTATAAAACTTTTCTTCCTTTTATTCTTTCTGAATTTTACTTTTTCATTTGAATCCTTTTTTATTCTCGTCTTATCTTTCGTTTCTTTCTTTTCTTTCTCGTCTTCTTTTCGCCATCTTTCTTAAAACTTGGCCAGCTTAGCGCAATGCAAATGCAATTGTAGCATCGAATTGAGCAAGAACGCTGCCTGCCTTGAAAGTCATCTGTCGAATTCGTTTTTATACAGCATGTGTCAAACGTTGAAAATACACAACTCTCTCATCCACAAAGCAGGTCTTTCTTTTCGTTTTCTTTTTCATTATCATATATTCTTACTTAAACGTATATATCATCCTCCTCTTTCCAAATTTATATGATTTGACACAAAGCTAAATGTGGTTAGCTACAAGCTAATTTTCTGCCTGCATTGAAAATCAGCATTCGACATAATGTCCTCCTTATGACTCGAACACTTGCCCCTATTCTGTGTATGAAAGTATTTCAACCACAAATCAGTTCAGCTGTCTATTCTTTTTTTATATTTATGGATCATAATTTAGTCCGGCTCACGGCCAAATGTAGTTTAACCCTTTATTCCCTAACCAGTGGTAGAGAAAAAGGACTTAAAGCCCAGCCACCAGTTGAATAGTAGATAAACACTTGTAAATATTTTCATATCTACCGTCAAACATTACATACTATTTGCGACTTTGATTCAGGAGCTCAGGCAGAAGAGTTAAAATTGTTCAGGGACTCAGGTCTCAAAGGTTTAAATAGGAAGTGGAAGATTGTGTTACCCCCATATGGAAAGACCTTGTATATCTTAAAAATAAACATTTGAAATCCGGTTATTGACACTAAAAGAAATATATCATTATTTCTCTCTGAAAGCAGATTTTTCTTTCATTTTCTTTTATTTGAACATTGCTTTTATTTCCATATAGCAACCTTGTTCTTCTCTTTTCTCCATTCACCACACAAAGAATAGCCCTTCCTTTCTTTTACATTTCCGACCGCCATATTCCGTATTCGTTTATATACGTCTATTTCTTATTTCTTTACAATTGATGATGTGAACAGAACGAAAAGCGCGTATGGTTATTCAATTCGTAACCGCAACAGTATTTATTTTTTCTTTTTAAAAAAAGAAAACAACTTTCCAATAAGAAAAACTGTTGAAATATCCACACGGATCTTTGATATATTTTGCTTCAAAAATAATTACATGTTTTCGTTAGATTTTTTCCAAGTTTTCTGTTAATGTTGAACTGACGAAGGTCTTTTTTCTTTTGCAAAATCTTTTACTGTTATCTTTCTAATTCACTTGAGGCTTTTATCTATATTTCTTTAAGTATTGCTCACTTTTTAACTGTTTATTCAATCTGAGAAAATTTCATCCTAAATCCGCGTCATGTTTTTATTGTCATTTTTACTGTCACATTAGCAAATGCTGTAACCGCCATGATGATAAACAAAAAAAAACATAATGATATACCTGTATTTTTTTTAGTATGTAACTCTGCAGACATCCTGGAAGAGGATAAATTTCTTCTTGATATTTAATCCTCTTTAAAACCTCAAAGATTTTGTAATGGTAGAAAAACAGAATTTAACTGAATATTATACTAGAACATAAGCATTAACAGTGATTCAAGTCACGTATTCGTTTTCTATTATCTGTAAAAGAGAGGTCGAGATACACTTTGATGTTTAAATGTATTATTGTTTTATTTGACGTCATTTGTAAATTAATTTCCTTTGTTATTTTGTGGTCCAAGTTTGAGGATACCACGTGAGGGGAATTCTCAAACACTCAGTTTATTTCCTATACGGAAGATCGAAAACCCTAACAATGTTTAGCGACCTAGTCCAGTAGACTATCATTATTGGATAATGAGCAAAATACTCACTAGTTAACTAAATCCGTGGCCTTGTGACAGAATAATGTTTTCTTAGAAAATAATTATTTCCCATATTCACGAATGTAAAGTAGATATACACACACATACACACACACACACACATATATATATATATATATATATATATATATATATATATTTATAGTATGTTTATGTCAGAATGTTTGAATAAATAATTATATTTGCTCTACTCTGTATTGAGCACTCCTTTAAGAATAGTATTTGTTGATTATTGGAATTTATTCCATATATACTAATCCCATACTTATATATATATATATATATATATATATATATATATATATATATATATATTAAATAAAATTAAATAAAAACAAGGAAAATAATTTGACACAAATAAATAAATAAACAAATAAACGACTTCCGGTAAAATAACCGTCAAAATAGACTACCCACAATGCACCACTGACCCGTCTATATAAATAGCCGGGAAAAATAACAGCACTAGTTGCCTGACGATTGCATCTAGCATGAAACAGACTGTCGCCTCTAAGTGCTGACTTCTATTTTCACTTTTATATTTACACACGTTCTATCTCTGATATTGAGCACTTTATCCCATAAATATAGCACACTTTCAGACTATATTTCTTCACATATATATATATATATATATATATATATATATATATATATATATATATATATATTGTTTTCTTATAAATTTCTTATTTTATGGACATACATCATGTATGAATTGTGCGAGTGTTCTATATATTCAAGCTATACGTTGAGTTATAGTTCTCGCTATTATCAAGGATAATTTTATTTTTTACTTTTGACTCAATGTATGGATTGTTTTATGTATGAATCTTGAGTTATTGGAATGTTTTATTTACAAGTCAATATCCTCTTAGGTATAAAATAGATGTTATAAAAAATCCCCTCATGATATCGCACGATAATTTATCCTCTCTTCCGATTTTCCTTAAAGAACATAACAACGTGAAATCAACTCTAGTCAACAACAGTTTTCAAAATCACATCATATATCACTTAGACGTTTTTCTTTTTAAGTAAAAGTAATAGCAACACTGAATATAATGATAACAAAAAATAACATTTACATTTCTATAAAAATCAAATGTATCGTAACTGTAAGCAAGATGAATTTTCCCTTAGAAATATTTTAAAGAAATATGGAACCCCTGTCAATAAAATCAAGAAAATTAAATTAATTATCTACTATAAAATAATTTAAAACTGCTAACCACATTGGCAACAATAATATCTCACCTGCAAGATCCAAATTACACAGAACCAATATTATTTACGAATTCACATTTCCCTTAAGGAAATGCGTTCTTAATCATACAAATTCATAAATAATTATACTGGAAATACTGCAACATGCATAACAAGAAGACTTACAGTTACATCTCTTTGACAAGAGCTCAATTAGGTCCCATTTAAATACACCTGGAGACCTACCAAACTCTATCCGCAACATACTCGCTGATAATAAAAATATACCAGCCTCATACACATGTAAAATATGGCTAAAAACAATGGAAGCATTATTAATAGAAAAGAAAAAGCCAACACTCAATATCAGCTATAAACACGGCCACAATAAAAACAAATTCCTTTAACTCTAGATACATATATAAAACAAAAACATTCCTTTTACACTAGATGCATACATAAAACAATAAAACATTCCTATGGCTCTAGATACATACATAAAACAATAAAACATTGCTATATCTAGATACATGCATAAAACATTTCTATGGCTCTAGATAAATACATAAAACAATAAACATTCCTATGACTAGATACATGCATAAAACAATTTTTGGTTTTACTGTCTGTATGGTCTTCCCTTGATTTTTAATTCCTCATGTCTTTTTCTTACATTTTTTGCAGACTCTTTACAGTATGAAACCTTCTCATTATAAAATGTCATCAGCTTTTTATCAAGGTTAAGATGTTTAATATTTATTATTCTTCTGATATGAGATTCTTTAGATAAGTTTATTGATTAAATTTATTATCAAATATTTAGTTGATTATAAGTAATTCATTGAATTTGTACACTAGTAGTAACGAGTGAATTACACTGGATGTAAAGTGAGAGCAAATTGTTTCAATACTCCGGAACACTTCACAATATTCTGTATTCCGTACTGCGGCTGTTCGTATGCTTCCGGTTTCTCTACGGATTTCTGACCTATTTTTACGAGATCAAAAATGGACTGTCACTACAATATCTGGGTTGCCCAATCATCATGATAGAAACTTGAAAGAATTTAAAAGCGTTTACGCAGCCTTTGGAGGTGATGGATTATTTTGCACCTTACAGTCCGTTCCCTGCAGATGAAACGTTGCTAGCTTCTAACTACTGTACCGCTATTTCCATGGCAAATGTTCAGATGACGCACATTCCTTCGTCTCATCTGCTCAGATCTTTGTTTAAACACACCATGCCACGTGCACAGGGACTCATCCTCACCCCTCTGTATTCTATCGTTAAGTATTAAAGCTTCACACAGACAGCTTGTTCCCCAAAATAGTTATATTGTGCACTCACGCGATAGTACTTTCCCATTCACTACGATATTAAACTCTTCAAGTGTCTAGGTTCCACAGTTATCTATCTATCATCAGAATATGAACTTCTTATTCCTTCCCTTTTCGTGCTTAGAACAATCCTATTCAGTAACCCTTTAGCTTGAGTAGCTCTTAGGCCATGTATTGGGGAAAATGTTACAAAAGTGTTCCCGTTCTTTTCCGAAACCCTTCGAGCCTAGATAATGATTGTTGTCACATGTCAGGTTCATATTCCAGTACCTCTCCAGGTATCAGCTCACAAAGGTGATTATGGATGTTAACAACCCGTTGTAGCCTTTAGCAATTTTTTCCTCTAACCATTGCTTCTAGTTTATGTTTTGCCATCAATTTACAAAAGCATATTGGGTAGGCAGCTGCATGTTTCCTGTTGCCTCTCTTGTCGTCAGTATGTCTTGTCAGTGTCAAAATATCCAAGAGACATTCCTATTATGCGTCCTAGAAACTTGAAATATCTCTCATTCTAAATGTCTTTTGTTCCTTTGTTGCTTAAAACTTCTTCGTTACTCACATGTTCTGTCCATGGCATACACATTATCCTTCCATAAAACTACATCTCTCTTACCTCCCCTCTTCATCTGTGAATTAATTATCCAGCATCTAATGCTACATATGAAGGCTGACATTACGTAACCGTTCATCACTCTTTTCTTTGTTTCTAACGATTATTTCCTGATTTTCAACAGGTTGTTAAACTTTTGGAGGACATTTTTGTCACTTCCAATCCGCTTTCGGCAAGGTAGGTTATTCCCTATTATGTCGTCCATCATTACACTTGCTAGAGAGCTAAATGTCTGTAGGAGCACGGGTCGGACGTCTCCAATTTGTAGCCCCCATCATAGCCGGTCCCTTTTGGTAACGACCAAACATTCTCTCTTCGTACAATGGATTGTTAGTCTTATTCTCTTTCCTATTCACATTAACGTCCCCTGAAATGACGAAAACTATTTCATCTGATACGTTTTCAGCCAATCGGCTATTTTCATCTGTATTGTGTAGCAAAGGATCTTATACGTTTTAATCCGCTAGACAATTCGTTTTTATTCCGTTGGTCTGTGTGGTTAAAATGCAAACACCCTTCCCACCATATCATACATATTCTTGTATTTTTGCTTGGATAATTTGTTCATTTGTGTATTGTTTGTCATCGTCTTTATTTCTACACGGTCAAAATTTGTTATTTATCTATGCTTTATCTATCTTGATCTTTATCTACTTGTCTGTATAGCAGTTTAAAGAGATGTTCTCTTTCGGTTCCCGCTCTGTAGAACTGACAGTTTTGATTTGTTATCGGAAGTGCTTTTTCTTCCTATGTTTGTGTTATGGTCCAGGTTCCTTGTACCACGGTGATGGTCCAAGATAGAACCAATGAAGAATAACTCGAACACAGGTATGGAATAACACAGATATATATTACAAACAGAATATGTACAAAAGAAGTAGAAGTGTTAGTAATAACAATCAGGTTAGGTTAGAGAGAACTATGTTGTCTCGAAGTATCACTATTCCAATGTCTTACAGTAATCGTCTGACGCGACTCTGTCTCTGACTGACTCACACTCTGACTCACTCACTGACTCTCATGATGTTTAACAACACGCCCACGTGCTCACTGACTCTCATTGGTGCTTCCTCTTCAGGCACAGTATTTATGGTGCACGGGATAGTCCATTACTATTATGGGTAAGTTCCTATAACAGTTTGTATTCTCTTTCTTTTGTTTTCTGAGGCCTACTCATGCTTTCTGTTCGTTTTATACAGAGTTTTTACTTATTGCTTGGTTTGCATATATATCACATTGAAACAGATGTTCTGTACGATCACCGAAGTTGAGCAAAGTTGAGTCTGGTCAGTACCTAAATGGGTGACCGCTTAGGAATACTATTTTCTGTAAGCTTGGATGTGTGGGTGATGTAATGGATACAGACTAGGAATTGTTAATCGGAGAGCTGAGTTCCATTTTTTTATATTCACTTACGCGCAAATAACCCTGGGAAAGGCATGAATCCAACTCTTCTCGAGAAAACAGTAAACAACTGTTACTCGATTCGACTGATCTGCTTTTGTACGGTTTATCAACGATTTGCAGTTTATTTAAAGCCAGAAAATATTTTTAGGTTGTTAGAATTTTTTTTTTTGAGAAAATAATACTTTAGTAATACAAGTGTTACCAGTCACATGTAATCTGTAGTTGAAGGCATAAAATTGCGATCAAAATTTATGTTGCTGAAACCATAAAATTGTATAGAAAGTGTACAGATTTCGGTATCAAATAATCCAGAGATTGACACTCCGCTAAACAAAATCAACCAACCAAACTAATGTCTTAGCAGACGACTTTGTTTGAGTTTCTAATTTCTTTTTTTGTTTGGCAAATATTTTAAGGTCATCTCTGTACATGAAGTGATACACCTTTTCTCGCGTCGTTTTAAATCTAAATACACTTTCTTATGTCCCTATAGTTCAGAGGTTTCATGGCTATGGCGAACAATTTTTCTTTTTTTATTATACAGAATTGTGTGGCCAGCAGTTCTTAAGCCTTTTCTTTTAGGCTAGAACCAGATTCTGTTTCATTCTTTTGATTTCTTCTTTACGTATTGATCGATGTAGAGAAGATCATTCTCATTCTTTAGCTTACTTTCAATGTAATTTTTTTTTCATCTATTCTCGTTTTCCCAGTATGTAAGATATCTTGCTTATATGGGCCATAACTGATACATCTTTTTAAATAAATACATTCAGCTATCATTTATTTTAATGGTTGCATATACAGGAGATATGGCGTATATTCTTACACTAAAGCGAGAATGATGCAAAAGTTATGACTGCATTTGATTGCCAGTTGAATTTAAGATTGGTAATATATAAACAAAATTAAGGTTCTACTAAAATCCAAATACAGTTCTATCCACAAGAATATAAAACTTGCGGCTTAAGCTATTGAGGGAACAACTCTTAATCTTCATACACTTTAGTCAGAGTTAAAATAATGACTTAAGACAGTAATTAGGAAAACAATGATTTCGGGTTCAGTTTTATTGGATACTAAACATGAAAAAAAAAGAAAAAGAAAATCAGGAAAGCGTACTTCAGTACAAGAAGCTCTACTGATGACCTATTCTACTTATTTGAATATACGAGTAGGTGATGAACAATTCTCGGCTCTACTGATGACCTATTCTACTTATTTGAATATACGAGTAGGTGATGAACAATTCTCGGCTCTACTGATGATCTATTTGCCTTAATTGAATATTCAAGCAGGTGATAAAAAAATTATCGGCTCTACTGATGACCTATTCTACTTATTTGAATATACGAGTAGGTGATGAACAATTCTCGGCTCTACTGATGATCTATTTGCCTTAATTGAATATACGAGCATGTTATGAAAAATTATTGGATCAACCATGGCGGGATTCTCTTTTGGTTCGTCATTTAGACAAATTTTCAGATGTCGCCAGGACCAAGAAGTAATTAGCCACTCTCGTATTTATTTACAAAGCTCAAATTCGTCTGATATATAGCTGCAGGCCTGTGAGGATCTCCTTCACAACAGTTATACAAGTTTTCGCTGAATAACAATGATTATTATTCTAGGCATAGGTAAGCCCATTAATATCTAGCATACTTAGTGCGTCACAAGTTCACAGGTAAAAACCACGGAGTGAGAGTTGAATTAATTATCTTATAATAGCCTACGAGACTAGACTATTAAGCATCAATCGCTGGTAAAAACACGTCATATATAGACTTTTACTAAATTTCGCTTAGTTTAGAACAAGGCTACAGTTGAACTAACGACACTGGACTAGGAAGACTGACTCACTAATCTTTATCTAAAGAAAAGCGCCCGCACATTGCATTAACATCGGTGTGGACTTGGGTTTGATAATTTCTATATTTCATCTATTTTATCTACTCAGAGATGACTGTGTGGATATAATTTCGGAACAGGATTCCAGGCATAGCATGCATGACTCGCCTTCTCCATTCCATCCGTGTCACTTGCTTCCGCAGAGAAAAGAGGTTTATACTACGAACGTAATCAATGATTCTTAAGCGCATGCTTTACACTCCCCCACACACATTTACAATGCATTGCAGGAATAAAAGTCATATATCTTTCGTTTTCTTTGTGATTTCATATAGTTTTCTGTTCGTATTAGTTTTTATATACTTTACATTGTGTTCGTATTTTGTTTTGTTTTGCGAGGTGAGTGTCTTGTCTTTTCGTTTCGTTAGAGATTGTTTCATTTTTTTATTTAAATTTATATTTTTTTGCTTACTGTTCTTGATTTCTCTTTTCTACTTGTTTGTTCATGTTAACGTTTTCAAATCTAAACTGCTCTCTATTAATCATCTGAGAAACCTCAATCTGCCTTCCATCAGCATAACTGATACTAACCTTCAGGACAGAGATTCATTGCTTCTTCTTGGGCTAATACTCTCGGCTGACATGAAGTGGAAAGACTACATTGAATTCCTTGTAAAATTAGCTGCTAAGAACCTTGGTTCACAATGTTGTGCTAGATATTTTTTCTCTTCATAATGTATCTTACATAAGTTTCTCCATGCTTAGATTATTGTTTCTACATGTGGTCTGTTGCTCCCCCTGTATATCTGGAGATCCTTGAAAAAAATCCAAAGAAGTATCACCTTATTTTTGGTCAAGATCTGGCAGCTCGGTTTCAGTCACTCTCCCATTGCCGTAAAGTTGCTACCCTGTGTCTTTTTCTATAAAGACTTCCATGATAATTGTTTGGATGAGATCTTCGTCATGGTTCTTAGATTTTATTAATTTAATCGCAGCATTAGACTTGCGATGAAGTCTTAAACATTTTAGAGTTCAATTGTTTATATGTAACCTTTAGTTCTATGCTAACAGTTTATTTTCTCACACTTCTCGCTTGTGGAATTCTCTTCCGGCTCCATGCTTTCCAGTCAACATTAAACTTCAAAAATTGAAATGCAATGTCAGTTACTGTTCTGGATTCAAATAATAACAAACGCCAAGAATGAATATAGGAAATAAATGTATTAACGTAATACAGGTTAGTAGTTCCAGGAATGCGGGTTAGTAGAAAAATATATAGATAGTCTTTGGTATCGACGTTTCGCTGTATGACTTCTTACTGAGTCTACGTGCTTGTGACTGTGACTCTCGTACTACCCACCTATGTGTGACTGTCTATCTACTGTCTTCTACTACCGACCGTCTCCGTCTCTTCGGGTTTTCACTGGCAGTAGTATATGTATACCCTGGGTGAGTCCATTTGTGTAAAATGGGGAGACCTCCTCAACACACCCTCCATAGATCTCTTTTTGGGGGGAATTAGTATTTTTTTCTTATGGTCGATAATCAGAGGTTCGGTAGATTTTCGCTTCCTGTTTGACCTTCTAATTTTTGTGTCTTTGAATCTCATTTTTTATTTGGTCAATATGTCTTCTGTGAGTAAATTTTTTGCCTTGTATTGTGTACATCCCATTTCCTAATCTGTTAATTATTGTACCAGTTTCGAATGACCTCTTGAGTACTTTAGGTGTATGCCGGTTTTTTTATTCTTGTTCGGAAATAACTTATCACACACACACCGTATTCTGCGGGAAAACGGCACGCTTCGCTTCTTTTTTTACTGCTGGTTAGACATTTTCTTTTAATTCACATCTAGCGGCAAACTTGTTACCTCGTCCCAAACCGCTGGAAAATACTTCGGGACATTGATTATGTAATTCTTCCTGTAACTTTGTCGCTTCTGATGGTTAGCACTTTATCTTTTTACAAAAAGAATTGATAGGTAAATCCCATACGTCGAACTTCTGTATCCAGTCTGTGCCCACCAGATTTCCTGTATCTTTCATTACGAATATCTTGAGTTTTTTTTTGTTTTTCCGTGGAATTTCACACTTAAGATCCCTTCCCCTTCGAATTTTATACGCTTACCTGTAACTGACTTAGCAATTTCCTGCGTATGTATCATGGTCGGTCTGTTAAGCTTTCTCCATGTCTGTAGGTTAATTATCGTTAAATCCGAACCTGTGTCTAGTTGTAATTTTATCTTTTTATTTAAAATCTCAAGTTCCACGTATTTTCTTATGTTAATATTGTCTTCGTCGTGCATTCTAGTAGCTCTTATATTACTAGTAAATTTTCTGTTACTACATTGGGATGCCTTGTGACCCATTTTCCACACGCTAGACATTTTTTTTATATTTAAAACGGCAATCATTATTCCATTGTAGTTCTCCACATCGATAACATGCCGATGGGGGGAGCTTATATTTGCATTGGTTTTTGTCATAATTTGTCTTATACGTTGTACTTTTTCCATTATTATAGAATTTTTGTTTTCTTTCCGGGGAGGGTGAAAGTCTTTTTTCATTGTTATAGATTTTTTTTTCCGGGGAGGGTAAAGAACGTAAACTTTTGTTCAACTTACGTATATGTCCTACTCCTGACTCCTCGATATCCTTCGAGTCTTTCTTTATACTCGGGCATTTTTGGCAGTCTTCTGATAGTTTTTGTAGTGTTATTCCAGTCACATTTTGCAGCTTTGAAAGCATTCTTTTGCGCATTTCACTATCTTTAGCTGAGACTAACCCTTGTACAAAAATAAGACACTTGAAATTGTCCGGAGTTAATTCTGCCAACTTGAAGTCGTCACAATGTTTGTTCACGATTGCGGCTAAAGTGGAATAGTCCTGATTTTCGTCCTTTACGAGGTTAAGACATTTGCACCTTTTGTGAAATAGTGACATCTTTGGACTGAAAAGCTCTGTAAGGCATGTAACTACTTCGTCATACGTTAACTCATTTGTCTTTTTTGGCAAGATGTAATCCACAAATTTTGTGTATTCTTCTGTTCTTTATTTTCTGAGTAACAGACGTAGCTTATTTGCTTCTGTCCAGTTTTCACAATCGATGCTGAAGATGTCTTCATGACGTCGGAAATAGTCTCCGAAATTTTTATCCTTTGCTAGGGAGTAATTGAATGTTTCTATCGTATTCCACACTACGTCTTGGGAAAAAGTCGACTCTTTTTCGATATTTTGTTGTTTGTTACCCGCTACCTTTAATATTAGTTCCTGGAGTTGCATTTGTCTTTCTTCATTTTGCATTTGTCTTGGTTTTCCTTCTGCGTTTGTAGGAATTGCTTTTGCCACTTCTCTTCCATTCTTTCTTGGAATTGCAATTGCTGTTCATTTTGTCTTTCTTGGAGTTGTAATTGCTGTTCATTTTGGTATTTTACAAGTTCTACTAAAATAATTTTAAAATCCTCCATGATAAGAATCTTACGAAAAACTCGATTTTCCGTATTTTAATCCTCGTAAATCTTTGTCGCCAAGTTGTTGTGGATACTGGCAAAAAACGGCAATTTTTCTTTTGAGTCTCCGAGAAGTGCAAATTCTTGTCGCCCAAGCTGTTGTGGTGAGAAGAGAGAATATTTTTCTTTCCGTGTAGGTCCCAATTTCTCGTCACCAATGACAACGAGGGAGAATTTTGTTTCGTTTTCCTTCCGTGTGAGTTCGATATCCTCGTCGCCAAGTTGTGGGTTACGATATGAAATCCGTTATCAAATAATAACAAACGCCAAGAATAAATATAGGAAAATAAATGTATTAACGTATTAATGCAAACTGGTTATACAAGTTAGTAGTTCCAGGAATGTGGATTAGAAGAAAAATATATAGATAGTCTTTGGTATCGACGTATCGCTTTATGACTTCTTACTGTGTTTACGTTCTTGTGACTGTGACTTGTACTACCCTCCTATGTGTGACTGTCTATCTACTGTCTTCTACTACCGACCGTCTCCGTCTCTTCGGATATTCACTGACAGTAGTATATGTATACCCTGGGTGAGTCCATTTGTGTAAAAAGGGGAGACCCCTTAACAATTACTTTCTCCTGCCATCCTTATTACTCTTCTTTTGTTCTTGAGTTTTACTAATATTTCTGTTTTGTAATTCTTCTACATCCTGAAACACCATTGTGTCTTAATGGCTTTACTGCTTTGCTTGGGGTGAACTCGATTTTAAAAATGTGTAAAACACCCACCCGAGAGAGCAGGTGGATTTTGACTACAATTTATGGACCCGTTTAGGAAAAGCAGCAGCGAGTTATGGCCCTTTTACTAAGTAACATTTTTACACGAAATGATTTAATGGCATTTCCTAAACAATGGAAAAATTAAGATCTTTAAAATGTTATTGTTCATTTCGGTTCTTTCAGTTTCATTTCCTCTTCAGTGAGACTAATTGGCGAGGTTCTCAATAAAATTCGCCATAATTTCAATCTCGGATGTGTTTCTATAACGACAATGAGCATGTCAGTAATAGTAATTATTAGTAATTTATTTAATAGTTGGCCAAGTTTTAATATTTTTTCTGGGATTCTTATTTAGGGAACTTGATTCAGTTGTTCTGTATAAAAAGAATTATTTATTAAGCAAATGAAAAACTACTTTTCCTAAACAGACCCAGTAAACAGTAGTCAATTCGAATGAGACAGTCTCTCAGACATGACACACGAGAATATAAGGCCTACATTTGGATGAAAAACCCAGGCCTGTACATACAGTTCTTGTCATTTACTTTGTCTATATTTTGATTTTATTTCCATCTATACTCGTTCCTCCTTTTTACTTTCTTACATTCTTGTGTTCTCATTTATTTAATATATCATAACATGTTTCTCATTCTTTGATTTTCCTTATCTTCTTTTACCCTTTAATTTAATACCTGCATTGGTAAAATGGACGTAACAATGATTAAAGCATCTATATAAGTAAATATGCTTTTTTGCACCGTCTACTTGTCTATGTTCTATATAACACAATATTTAAACCAACTACAGATCCAGTATCTGTTTTTAACTGTCTATTAAAATGTGTGTGGGTGTGCGACTAGTGTTACCGATATAGGCTCCGAAAGTAGAATCAATGATTCGGGTTCAATATTGGTAATACACTGTTGAGTTCACTTTCGCACCAATACCCTTTAGAAAATCACGAAGCCATCTAAAGCTATGGATTAAATAGCATGATAGAATCTTCAGTGGCAACCTATCTAAGAGAAGGAAAATTCTAAATTCCAAACTGTGGTGAAGGCAACAGGAAACTACTCCATCTTTCACATGAATGTATGTTACATGACAGGTAATAAAAAGAAATGAAGTAAAGTTTCAGTTTTATGTGAATTTCCTCAAAAGAAAAGACACGTTTCTTCTCTAAGACACAGATTCAATAAAAATCGTGAACTTGGCATAGAGTTGTTATTGCTGCTATTGTAATCTCGAGACAAATTGTTTGTTCTTTCCATGGGAAATGTTATTTAAAAATGGAAAATGAAGAAATCGACAAAAACATTAGGAGTAATGCATAGCAGCTTTTGTGAATCTTGTGAAAATGAACAATGGTAGAGTCTCCTACAATGTATATTATATTCATATATCTATATTATATTGTCATTACAAGTTATATACGTTTCCGTTATTATTTTTTAAAAGTCTCAGAAATATTGAAATCGTACTTTCTTAGACGTTGCCATGATTACTCACTGAAAGTTAAACTCTTTTCTAAGTTTCATTTATCTGATCAAATAATTTATTCCATGATTATCGTCATATTTCATTAGTTGGAATCGCTTAGTTTTAATTAACTTTATCCCCGACAAAATATTATTTGATTACAGAAAATATCATAAATAAGTGCATTTTGCAAATTTCAAAATTTGCATATTTTTCTTTATTGAATCCAACAATGAAGATGCGGAAAATGTGCGAAAATATGCAGTTTTGACGAAAAAAACGATTTTAGAAAGTTAAAATGGCGATTGAAATACAAAGAGGTTCTAATTTTAAGAGTATGCAGCATAGGTGTGAAATGTGGTTTGTGAAGTTTCGCATTGGAGATATCGGATAGGTCAGCTGAGATTGTGACCTTAAAACCAAAGTATAATTTAAATGTTATATAATGAGGGGAAATATGTGCCAACGGTTGAAAGTTATTTGCCACAATTTAATTATGATAGTCTCTTTGATGTGTAGTTCCAACGGTAATAAATATACATGAGATTATTTTATGGTATTTTGACTGTGATGTATGCTAAGGAGTGGATACTTTACAACAATGGGAATAAACAGAAACTGCAAGACAAATGAAATATCAACAGCCGTAACAAATGTCTGTCCTCTTCCATGAAATGTGATGATATGGCAATGAAAGAGATTTCTCTTCTCTGAGCTATCTTACAAATTACCTAAATGACAGATTACATTAATTATTGATAACAGTTTTAAGAGCTAAACGCATAATCTCAATGCAGCATTAAAAAAGAAAAATGTTCAGAACTAGTTAACTTAGATAACAGGACACTATATGTGATTAAAATAACAATAATCTCTATTTCTCAAGTGAATAGACAAAAATGCTAACAAGATGGCTGGAGAGTTTTCATTCATTTCCTAAATCCAGCAGTTAGAGCGACTACTAACAATTCCGGTCTTTACAAAACTTATTTAATAAAAAATACAATTTCCTGGAACGGCTGCAAAAGGCACGTATTGTAGTTCTTTGTCGAGAAAAAATCTGTTGGATAGAATTTCGAAATTAATTGAAATTTAACAGAAGATAAATAAAGAAAGCAGCAAATAAATGTTTCGCTAAAGTTCGTCGAAAATATGAAACGAAATGCCTTTTATTTCTGTTTAATAAAAGGAATGAAACTATTTCACCAACCCACTAAAAAAATCTGTTATGGCTTGAAACACGCAATAAACTTTTTTAAAGTTTAACGAGAAAAGCGTCTGATATTTAATCTTAAAGGATTTCTTTTTTTTTTTAAGGTGGATTTGAATTTTTAGGGGTATAGTTGTTTTTGGTTTGAAACTTTGCAAGAATTAGAACTGGAATTAATTGAAGTCAAATCACAAGGTGTAATGAATAAAGTCAAAGAGGGCGTTGTTTGGGAAGCTTTATTCGTGTTGATTGGTTGCCACCGTGTTTATGTTGAGATGTAACTGTGAAGAGTCACATAAAGGGAGATAAATCGAAGAGTTTTAATTATATATATATTATGTGTGTGTGTGTGTGTATGTGTGTGATGCAGTTCAATTTATATTACACCAATCATTCATACAAAAAGTAGATTAATAAAGTTAATGATATGAATGGCGAAAAACATCTTCGCAAACAAATTTATTACAGTTACATTAACCCACGAACCTCTAGATGAATGTTATGATCTTTGTTTTTAATAACTTCAAGTTGTATAAGGTTTTTTTTTATTATGCTAGTACTTTCAGCTGTACATACAGCCATCCTCAGGCATTTGTTTTTTTAGTAAATCCAGGTAGTAGCGCGTGACACGAAAAATTAAATGCGAATCGAAATATGTTTTTTTTAGAAATGTGTTATGGTTAACGGATAATAAACTTTGGAGCGTGCAGTCGCAACGCTAAGGTTGAATTTTTTGAAAATTTAACAGGGTGCGTTTTTTACTAATATAGTAGTTTGAGAATTTTTTTTTGTAGGAGTTTTTCAGTCGATGTCGCCTTATCGCAAAATAGTTCCCAGCTGTCGGGTTACGCTTGTTGAGTCTTGCTGATGCAGACGTCGCCTTATCGTAAAATAGTTTCCACCTGTCGTGTTACGCTTGTTGAGTCTTGCTGATGCAGACGTCGCCTTATCGCAAAATAGATTCCAGCTGTCGGTTTACGCTTGTTGAGTCTTGCTGATGAAGACGTCGCCTTATCGCAAAATAGTTTCCAGCTGTCTGTTTACTCTTGTTGAATCTTGCTGATGCAGACGTCGCCTTATCGCAAAATAGTTTCCAGCTGTCGGTTTACGCTTGTTGAGTCTTGCTGATGCAGACGTCGCCTTATCGCAAAATAGTTTCTAGCTGTCGGGTTACGATTGTTGAGTCTTGCTAATGCAGACGTCGCCATATCGCAAAATAGTTTCCAGCTGTGGGGTTACGCTTGTTGTGTCTTGCTGATGCAGACGTTGCCTTATCGCAAAATAGTTTCCAGCTGTCGATTTACGCTTGTTGAGTCTTGCTGATGCAAACGTTGCCTGATCGCAAAATAGTTTCTAGCTGTCGGGTTACGCTTGTTGAGTCTTGCTGATGCAGACGTCGCCTTATCGCAAAATAGATTCCAGCTGTCGGGTTACGCTTGTTGAGTCTTGCTGATGCAGACGTCGCTATATCGCAAAATAGTCTGGAGCCGCATTCAATCAACGTAAAGTTGCCATGTCCATCCTAATGGGGAATATCCATTCCCAAACGGGTCCAGATTCCAGTTTCAATTAAGACACGTGGCCAACGAGTTGAGGCTGATTCAATCGACTGGCATTCTTTACATTTTCTGACCACTGCCCTGATACCGCCTTGAATGGTAGGGTGAAATCATCTCGCAGAATACAGCGTCCTCTTCGATGGCCACTCTGGCAATGTAGGGCACTTATCTGGTCTGACAAAATTTCATTCACCATCGAAGCGCATATAGGTCCTGCTGGCTCGACTTTTATCTTGATCCCATCATACTATTTTGGGGGTTCTTTCGTGAGCTTATCAACTAGATTCTGTCACCAATAACTTGCACTCTTCGACCAGCTTTTCAAGAGTACTCAAACGCCTTTGGAACAGCATCTCACTTGCCTCCTTAGTTCGTATTCTGGATTTGCCAGTGAGCATGTCTGAAGCCCACTTTACACACCTCCGGAGTCCGTGAAGAGATGCAGCCACGTTGCCGCCAACTATAGGGCTAAACTGGCATCCTGCTAATTTGATATGCTGTGCATCATTCACAGGCGGCAGCCAATATGCATCCTCTACAGCTTTTCTATCAGCCTCCAACAATACCCCTGTGGCAAGAGAACTTGTATCGACCCACACGTCATAAGTGTATCCGTTTGTGCACCACTTATTGTGTACAGAGCCATTCTGACGCATTCTTTCCACTATATCCTCAACCATGTTCATAAGGGGAGCATCTTTGATCGTGATCAAAACTGCACTGCGTTTAACACATTATACAGAACACTGAGCCAACCACAAAAAGGAAATTGACCCACCAGCTATCCACACCGCGAGAAGGCTTTGCCTCGCGTCATGACCTAAGAAACTGATGGAATATCATTTCCACGCTTCCAATTAGTTATTCTCCAGCCAAATAGTCTTGCTAGCTTCTTCAGATCGGCTAGAAACACGTTGAAAGACTCGCCCAGGCGCAGTCATCGCTACGAACTCTGCTCGTAGGTTAAAAACGATCCGATGCAAAGGCAATGAGCAGTTCAACATACTTGATTCCATTCATATCAGAAACAAGTTGCGCTTTTTCCATCCATTCAGTAACTACTTGTCCGGTCACCGAGCCATCAGATTTGCGCATCAACTTGACGTCAAACGTCCTTTCGGCTATGAAGCCAAAATATGTTTTAGAATTTTGTGGGGATAAACTTTGATTCAGCAGCTGCTCGTCACAAGAAATTATCCTTCACACAGGGTAATGACTCAATATTTATAGATGTAAAAATACATAAAATATGGCACAAGGCCAAAAAGGTGTGAGTGATAAAAAATTCTGGTTATTACTGTTCTTAAATTTAGCATAACTAGTCACATTCACTGACTGAATCATACTTATAATTATCCTTTCACCATAATATCACATTTATATAAACACATATGGCACAATTACCAAAACAAGGTATTCTCTCCATGAAGTCAGTTATATGCCATGCTTGATACACGCTTAATATCTTTCGATACATGACTGACGATTTTTCCCGCAGTAGGTTGCCATTCCTTTCTGCAGTTGCAATGAAAGGCTATAGAATCCGGCCTATCCTGCTATTTACCTACCTATAGCTGGAGGTGGGGAGAAGAAGAGGATCCATACCTTTCCCAAGGTATAAATCACGTAAGTGAATGTAATGGATTCATCTGGAATGTAAACTTGGCTCTCTGATTCCATGAATACCTAAGCTAATAACCCAATTTTTACAACCATGTGGAGAACCGGAGGAACATCATAATTTTTATTTACATCATAAAATAACCATGATTTGCATGAATATAAGTAAACAAAATATTAGTATGGGACACCCCACATTAAAGCTTTTCATCCGGGTTTTTAAATTTAACTTAACTAGTCACATTCACTGACTGAATTATACTTATAATAATACTTTCACCATAATACCACATTTATGTAATGACACATATATGGCGCAATCACCAAAACACCACATTCTCTCCATGAATACCTAAATTAATACCCCAAATTCTAGAAACATCTTGCAAGGGAGATGAACAACGTGACTTTATTTACATCATAAAATAACTCCATGATTTGCATGGATAAACGTATATATAACTAAACAAAAATAATGGCAGAAAAGCAAGTTAAGTGGTCGAAAAAATACAGTGGGGACGTTTGAAAAGAAAAAAGAAAATTAATTAAAATAAAGAGAAAACGAAATGTCCACACTGCTCCGGAAAACTATGCCTTTTGTCACCTAAAATGGAATGGGAGGGAGAATGAAAACTGAAAATAGTGGAAACTAAAAGAAAGAAATGTCTCCAATGACTGTTCCCTCCCTAGCTAAGTTAACCAATTTTCCGAGAAAACAACAAGGAGAAACTTTTCCTATTCTAACCTAACTGGATCGGACAGACATATTTTTCTCGGAAGAACAAGTTGTTCAAAAATTTCAACTCGAGATGTCACTCGAGGTTAGCACCATTTAGTTGCGCCATTCGTACAACAGTCATCCATCCTTCAGCAAAGTACTCGAAAGAAAGTCTCTCCTTCTCCATCCTGATCTTGACACTCAGCTGGTGCCGAAAGTTGATGGGAAGAGAAAGCAATGCCCTACGATCTTCATCCATACTCGTCGACCATACCAACATGCGCATCATGGCTAGCAAGCACATAAACAAATCGTGCATCCTCCTGTCCAACAACGAGCTCACTTTGCTACAAATTGAATTAGCATCCAGGACAAAGAATTGTCTATGCAGCATGTGAAACATAGCCTTCAATAACGGCAGTGAAAGAAACGTGTTCTCGATAAACTCATCCATTTCACCGCACAGGGCGCATTCTGGCGAAACAACCAGTTCCGCTGCGAAGGATCTTTTGCTGACCCAGAGCGCATTTCGGATCATCTGCCAGGTGAGTGATGCCTCATCATTAGTGAAGCATCTCAATCCGGGCATCCAAGACTATATTGAACAAAACACCGACGCCCTAGACCAAGCACGTCAATCAGACTGTCGTGAACGACCCCTCGACACCCGATATAATGCCTTTCTCGGCAACAACCGGATATCAGAGAGACCAGCCTATATTCGAGAAATAACTTTCAGTGCATGATGGCATTCACTGTAGAAGGAGTAATCAAATCGCTGTGAACGGCGGACCCCTGCCTCAGCCGAGTACACGCTTCTCAAAGACGGGGAAAGTGTTTTGGCATATTCCATCCAGAAGTTGCCAATCTCGTCATCCTATGCAAAAATCTGATCAAGAAAAACCAATCACAAACTTTCTCGATGGATCTCTATGCCCGTCATTCCCAGACCGCCATCGAAGAAGAAATAAAAGTGTCATCTAGGGACAGGAGTGGCAAAACTGAAAGATGGTAAAGGATGCTGGTGTAGATGTAGGTTACGTACACGTTCAATGAAAGCTTCTTTTGAAGCTACAGATTAACCGCGACTACGACCTTCTCCAGAATGTCCGACCAATTGTTCTCCAGCTGGAGGTCGGGACCGAACAAGACGCCGAGTATCTTGCTAGGCCCGTCCATTCAACTGAAGGGGGCCAGGAAAGGACAAAATTTCTCCGAACCCAACGCCAGCCTACAGATTTATCGCGGTTAATTTTGGCCCCTATAACCTTCTCATACGTTCAGATTTTTCTTCCGATTTCGCCAATCTCGCACTGCTCGTTATAAGTGTTGAGACGTCCTCAGCGTAAGCGTTGTATCTGACCGTGGTGGCGGCACCAGGTTAGTAACAATTTTTAAATTTGTCTATATTTTTATAATTTCTCTTTTGTAGTATTTATTATGTTTATTTTTTTAAAGGTTAAACATTTTTAGTTACGTTTTTCCTTTTAATTTATTCTTTACGTCAATCGTTAGCTTTTTTGCCTGTTGTTTGTTCTCTTTTTTCATTGTTAAATGTGTTTAGCTTTTCGTAAACCAGTTTAAGGCGGTCTTTTTGTTTCATTGTCATTATAAATTTGTTTTTCATTGTTCTGTATCTGTTTAAGGTTTTCTGTTATTTATTTATTTGTTTATTTATTTTTAAGAAAAGTAATTTAAAGTAAGCAAAATTTATCGATAAAAATCGATCAATCAAAAACAAAAAAACACTCAACCAACAGTGACATTGAGAACGTAGCCATTTCCAAAAAAATGAATACTAAACAGATTAAAGGGAAAGTATGGAAGCCAAGAATAACCAAAACCAAGAAAAGTGTTACCAACTGATTCCAGTAACAGCAAAAGCAAAGACGAAAATATAGTGCCCGGGGACTTGCTCTCTTGCTGTAATTCCCCACCGAAGTGCATAATCAACATATCATATTTCCTGGAGAGTTCAAAAAGCTACAAAGATCTCATTAAAGACAATGGGCTCTTGGTAGACCCTTAAGAATCTGAGTGCAGGCTGAAGACAACCATCAGTATTGGAGGTCACTTCTCAGATCTTAGGGGAACACTTGACTGCTCATCTAGCTTAATTTGGGAAGATATTCAAAGCTTCCAACGACGGAGTGAAGGAATATTGAAATTATGATTGAACGTAAATCCTTCACCTCCATGCCCAACTCTCTGGATGTAGATGGCCAGAAAATTGTTATTGTGACCGGCTGTAAACCAAATTGCTGGAAGTGTGGAGAGACTGGTCACCTCTCCTCTTCCTGCCCAAAGAAGAAGGCCTTCTGGAGTTCTGGTCCAAAACATCGCTTTGGCCGAGTCTGTTATTTACGTCTCACCTGTAATGGGCATGCCAACGATCAGGACTAGTGTGGTAAACTCCCCGGCTGTATCCATTTCTGGAAAAGCCTCCACCTGCCGCTTGTACGTTTGTGGAAGAAAAGGTCGTTGGTAAAACCAAAGGGAAGCTGAAAGCTGCAGGTCCTCTGTTCCCAGAAACTGTTACGGCAAACGCGCACACGGACTCACTCCCTCTACCAGTTCAAATGACAATGCCTCAGCCACACATTCGGAAATGTTCCGACAACAAAGACTCCGATACGAACTCGGCTTCGAGAAGTTTTAAAAAATTGATCAACTAAAGGAATCGATAAGGAATAAAAGAGCATAAGAAACAATTAGGAAAAATTGTCTGTCCTTCCTCGGCACCATTCTCTCCTTCATTGAAAAATCATTAATTCTAATACCAAACAAAATGACCACCCTGAAATTGTTCCTACTAATAAATCTCCAACAAAAAGTGAACTCTCCTGCACCGACTCCAAATCTATTCCCCTCAAATACAACCAGGACTCAACAAAGAAATAGGAAAAAAAAGAAAATGCATCAGCCGAGAAAAGTTTGACCAACACTGAAAAAAGATCAAATCTACCGCCCTACGATACTGGGGAGGACATGTGTCGAGTGACACCTTAGCAGGCAGATTCTACAATTAATATTCAAGGAAACTTAAGTACTTGAAAGTTCTGCTAAATCTAAAAGAAATCAACGGAAAAGACATTGAAGACCCTAAGGTCTGGACAGAGATCTGAAAAGAGTTGGACGATGTTACAAGAAGCAAACAATGAATACTTCATTCTCCCGCCGTATGATTTTTTTGATTGCGACAATGTCAAAAAGTTAAATGAATCTTGTTCAGGGAGGATCCCTCTTTTTTCTCACCCCACCTTCTATAGAGCCCTAAAGTTAATATTCCCCTGGAAAATTGGTGGCCTGTCTCTTGATGACTGAGATGGTCCATGGGTCAATGAGACAGGCCCTCGGTGTCCTCACCGCGGCCATGTTTAATGCAGATCCCCAAGCCTAATCGGATTGATAATGACACTCTCTTTAGCTAGTTTGAATGCCCGGGGCCTGAGGTAGGAGTCTCGCATGGAGATGCTCACTTGCGATCTTCAGCTTTCCTGAGTAGATGTTTGCTGTGTACAGGGGACCGGGTTTTTATCTCAAGACAATGAATTCATTCAATCTACGAGGGTTGTTCTCTATTCAGCTTGTTTTGATGGATGCTGTAGAGGCTTTGCGAACTACTTTCAGGATCTGTTTATCAAGGAGTCCGGCCTGAGCCCTCTTTAGTTCGAGGCCTATTTGGCCGAGTTTCGAGACTGAAGCGACCGAGTACGAGGGTTCCATCACAAAATCTGAAATCTGGGAAGCGCTGAAGCTGGTTGGCCAGGCCCAAACTTCGGAATTAGATGATCTTCCTTACCAACTGTATTTGAGGCAATCACGCTCTCTTGTTCCCTTGTGGAAAATTATTTATAACAGCTGGATGATTCAGGGGTCTATACCTCATCGCTTCACCAGGAGTGTGATCAAGTTACCAAACGGCGGGGATGGGATAGGCAACTAAGAATTTAACGAAGATCTTAGCCGTTTGCAGGATGTTCTGTTTAATTTGAATGTCTCTGAACATATTGAGTTGTTAAGGGTAGGACTATTCAGGACAACCTGCATTTGGTACGATTGATCATGGAGAAAATTGACAGAGAAGCCGCGCTTATCAATTTAATTCATTCCAAGACATTCGATAGGGTTGACCGTCGATGTCTGGAGGCTGTCCGTCAGCTGCCAGTTTAGGGCCGTACTTTTGCACCTTGATTCGACCTCTATATGCGTCTCTAGGTGCGCTGTTAGAAGTGAATGGAGTATGATAGAAACTTTCGTATTGTCTTGCTCCATTCGTCAAGGTTGTCCACTTTCCTCCTTGCTTTACGTTCTTGCGTTGGAGCCTTTCCTTCGCAATTTAAATGCGAATCCTGTCCTACGGGGAATCTCCTTACCTGGTGCTACCACCTGAGACAGGTACGCCATTTATGCTGATGATGTTTCAGTTCTTGCATCGAGTAGGGCCAAGATTGACGAAGTCGGCAAAGAGATGAGAGGCTACCAGACAGGGACCAAGATGAAACCAGGATGTATGTTGGCTTGCGGATGGGCGCGTGGAAGGGAGTTTCTCTTCCCGCGCCTTTCATCTGGACGGAGGGGCCAGTCAAGATACTCGCCGTCTGGTTCGGTCCCGATCTCTGGCTGTCAAATGAATTCATCGGAGGTGCGGGAGTAGGTCAACGGTGCAGTTCGTCTGTGAGGTCTCGGAAGAATCTTTCCTTAAATGTGACAGCGGATGTATGTGTTTACCACTTTTTCTCCTTTACCGACTCTCCGTGTTTCCACTCCCGTATGTCATATACTAATGCAATTAATTAGGGTCTTGTTCCCATTTTGGGGAGCCAAGGAGACCAATGTATGTTGTGAGATCTGTTACCTACATATTTCTGAAGCCGGTTTGGGTATTCATAGAGTTGAGATTCGTCTATATACGGTTCTCTTTCCTTGACTAAATGTGTTCGCAAGCCGAAGGGAATGACGAATTCTGAAAGAAAAAACTTTCCGTCCCTGAGAAATGTGCACTCGTGCGAGGAAGAGGCCCAACGTTTACACCGGGGCGAGTGCTCCTTCTTTCCTGAATGCCGGTTAGCTGTCAGGTTTATCTTATGTGCCTCTGCGACGTCCAGGCGTTGTCTCATAAGACATTATATCAGGTGTTCGTGAGGGGGTCTTCCCAATATAGTCTAATTGGTGAGAACAGTTTAATGATGCAGGAGGCTCGCTCCATATGGCCTTGCGTGTCTGGGTTGAAATGCCTCACTGAAAATGAGGCATCACTCATCTAGCTGGTGAAGCGAAAGTCACTCTTGGTTGCAAAATCTTTCTTCAGCGGGCTTTGGAAATTCTCCCAACTACGCCCACTGGGTTGAGTCGGTGGAGACCCTGGGACACGCCTTCTTCCATTGAAAGGTTCTAATCCCATTGTACGAGTTTATTTAAGACATCATGGTCTACATGCTGTGGGTTTGTAGCAATGTGGCAAAGTTGTTGACTAAGGCTGAGCGTTATATGTTCTTGTGTTTACCAGACGTTATGCGAATCATGATATGGATGACGCGATAGTAGGAATTCTATGCAGACGAGAAATTTACCTCTTCCAAACTGATCTTGTTCAGTTTAAAGTCAAGATAAGGACGGTAAGGCGACGACTCCCTCCAACAAAATTTGCCAAAAGATAGATGAGTGTTGCGTGTATGTGTCGAGCTGATTTAGAGTAGCATTTTTATTCCAGTTAGGCATCAGTATAGTGGAAGCCCTGTATTAAACATTGGCAATCCCGACCAAATCAGGGTTGTTTAAGGCGTGTTTCAGTTTTTCTTTATTTCTTTCCAATTTAACTTTTATCTTAGGGGATGTATGCTCTTTTTATTTTTTATTTTTATTTTTTTTGCCCCCCCCCCCTTTTTAGCTGAATTCCTTAACCTCTCCCCCATTAAGTGACCATAAATGTGAGTTCTCTGTTGGATGTGGGATATAATTCGTTTTACGTGTTTGAATGAGTGTTTAGTTGTGTGTGTTATGTTTGTGGTTTCGTCAATAGATTGGTTTTAATGCATCCATACCCCGGATAAATTTCGTTCAGTTAACTGATATTCATGACACATTGTGAGGGCGGTGATATTACTAACATATTGTTCCGTTCTTGTACATATATTAGTTGATGCACATTGGAGTTTTCATTTTAAAGTTTTTTATTCTATTTCCCACCCCTCACAGATAAAATGTACATATGGCTGATTAATTAGGACTTCCTAGAGACTTTGAGTTTTTGTGGTGGTTCTAGTAATAATGGTAAATAAGAATGTGATATTTTGGTGCGAGGGATAATGTATAGTTTGATACAGTGATTGTGACTAGCTAAGTTTAGATATGTCTGATTAAGATCAACACTCCTTACATCTGGCCTCTTATCTCCTCAGACTGTAACCCCTTTTGATTATTATGTGTGGGGCGCATTTTTGCAAGAGACCAATAAATCTCCTTGAAACACCGAAGGTGAACTGAAGGCAAGGATTATGGCAGGATTCAACCAACTTAAGCAAGGACATCGTCCAGAAGATTCCGTAGTCTTCTGGAGGCCACGATTAAAGCCACTGACGATTCTATTAAATACATACATTCTTTAGTACGTCAAGATATATTTGTGTAATTTTGATAAATATATATGCTAAAAGTTGTGAGCGTTATTTTCATTTTTACGTAATTTAGACGACAATTTATCCATCGTACAATTTTACTCTCATTCGACCAGAAGGTAGTTTCTTCGATGTTTTGTAGCAAATTGTAAATGGGAATTCTTTTGGCTTTCTTCCTGCCACTCTTCACTAAAGGCAAGATTTGTGAGGTGCTTGCCTGCTTAATACTTGGCCTGTGTACGGATACTCTCATCCGTGTGGATCTTCATCTCTTACACATGGAATTGATTGTTTTTTTTAATAATGATCTCCTTGCCTAGCATATCAGTTTTGGTGGACAACCTTGTCATGTTAGGTCTGCCATTGTGCCATCCACTTACCATTTTACGTTCATGGAGTTAATTGTATTCCATGAAATGTTCCAAACATGGGGTAATTTTTATAACCCAACCCTGCTTTATACTTCCACCACAACTTTATCCCAGACATGTCTAGTGAGCCCCTTTGTCTTCGTTGTAGCATACCCACAGACGATAACGGGTATGTCTCTATTCACATAAATACAGTAATAAATACTGTATGTTGGTCTGCAGTTGGAGATTCATCGGGGAATTCACTTGACTCACTTCTAGCAGTTGACTTTTTATTCTACGCGCCGCTAGTGAATTTTCTATATTTGTTGTTCTTGTCCTAAGTATTATCATTCATTACCAACCTGTGTGTGATTATTCTATTCAGTAACCTTCCCTAAGTCACAACAGTCTTCATGATACAGATTGTTCGGTAATGTTCTCTAATATACCTCTGCGGACTTCACAGAAAAGGTACATTTAACCGGAAACTTCAGAATCAAGGATTGTAACTCTCTTTACAATTATTCCATTTCTTAAAAGAAATCAGGTGGATTCTATTTATTGCTTACATGACCGCTGAAGGCAATTCGTTGCACTGGTTTTATTCAAGTTCAGATTAAAGGGTTGAATGCACTGAACTCTTTTCAGATTTTTCATTTGTAAATAAATTTGAAAACGATATTTTCCCTGACTTCAAAATGATACACTATTTTGGGGTTGTTTCATCATATCAAAACTCAACATAATGCATTTAAAATTCTAGCTGTATCGTGACAGAATGTGGGAACGTTCAAGTGGGGTGAATATTTATGTAAAGCACTGTGCGTGTGTGCGTGTTCAACTAAAAAATGAATTTTGTTCAGTTCATTATTGTATTTGTCTTGTATACGAACAAAATATATATTTTTGGATTTCGTGAGTATAGAGCGAGAGCTTTCGGATAATCTACTTCACATTATCATGGAACAAACTTGAAAATAGTACAAACAAAATCCTAGAAAAGCGAAAACCCTCGCAATGAATACTCATTTGAACAATTTCTAGACTCACCAGGTCCCCTCCATCCGCCAAAAAAAAAAAAAGAAATCTCTTTCTCGTATACAAAGAAAAATACAACAAACTTAACAGAAGTACCTTATCTATCATTGTTAATGAAGCATCTATTAGAGATGGTTTGCTGCCCAAACACAAACACGATCATGCACACAGAAACACACACACACACACACATATATATATATATATATATATATATATACTATTTAAACTGTTCGGACTGTTTTCCTCATCTTTATTGTCATATTTACGGCGTTTCGGCCGTTGTACGCCCCGGTCATCTTCAGGTTATATACATTGGAAATTCGAACCAAACCCTTTATTTCGTCAACTGGTGTAGTGTTCTAGTTTCACGTTTCATGCCTTTCCTAGAACAATCTATCACGGTGGACAAAATAAACTGTTCAGTTCTAACGTATATCAACTAAAGAAGTCGGGAGCGTACAACGACCGAAATGTTGCAGATGTGACCATAAAGATGTGGACAATACTCTGAACAATTTAAATAGTGTCAATAGTTAAATACCTACTGTCAAAAATATAGACAGATGCACACATATATTATATTGCATAGTATTTTATTTTTCTTCTACTTTATTAATATACATCGTCAGGAGTAACGTTTAACTATCACTGGTAATCAAGTAAAAATATTATTCTCACTTTTCCGATGTCCTCATTTCTATGTTTAAAAGTTTATTTTTTGTTGTAATCTGGAAGCTGTTTTTTTTCCTCAGATTTGCATTTCTTACATTGTTTTTTGACAAAGTCTTTAGAGCAGTTCTCAGCATCCTTGAAATGGTAAAATCATCATATTACAAACTCAGGTTCCTGATAATCTCATCTTTTTCTTGTATATTGATAACGATTTCCTACAGAAATATTATAAATGATTTTATGTTAGAAATATAGTGTTAATTTGTTTTATTACAAATGCATATAAGATTATGAACAAAGCGATTTTCAAAATCAGACATGGAGATAGATACTGTTTCAT
>OZ038489.1:120072138-120082138 GCA_964036315.1 Acanthosepion esculentum | reverse complement strand
TTTTTATGGTCAGTAAATCAGTCATTCTGAAATTCTTGACTATCTGTATTAGTATGAATTCCCTGTGAGATAAACATGCATGTGTATATAATACATTATTAGATGTTGCATTCTATACTTATTATTATATATTAATGTTATCTTAAATTTCATTTCTTTGACTATGATTATGAGATGAGGCATTGTAACTATTTACACTATTTACATTTTTCGTGTTCTTGTCCTCGTCTTTATTGTCACATCTGCAACATTTCGGTCGTTGTACGTTCCGTACTTCTTCAGAAGATATTTGAATTTCAACGGAAACCAGAATAGTCAATTGTTTTCCCTAGCCACTGCTACAAATAGCCATATTGACTTACACAATGTGTTCTATATTGGTTAGACGTTACGATGTTGTCCTGTCTAAAAGCCAACAAAAGAATTAGCCGGGGTCAAGTGAGAATAAAACCCACTGAAAATGATCCAATTATTTTCCAACAAGTCCTAAAGCCAAGCCAAACAACTCGTACAAAATACATTATTCCCTATAGTTATGTCAATTTCGAAAACATCTATGGCGTGCGCATTGTACACCGACGAACAAATGGACAAAATAAAGGTGACGTCTTTTGAATTGGAATTGCAATTCTCATCTATGAACGGCATGGCATCAACAAGCTGTGAGAAAAGAACTTGACTTTGCCAATTCCTCTCACGATATTTGCAAGCGGTGGCTGGAGAAAATGGAACAAATCGTCGGGGATTTTACTCATCTATGTGAATGTTATGTCAGACCATTTCTGGAAATAAACATGGGAAAACCGTCTACGCAGACGTCATCGAACCAATCTCCAGAAACACCATCATGCCGATTGACTATTCTGGGCTCAGTTTGAAATTCAAACAAATATCACCTGAAGAAGGCCGGAACGCACGACAACCGAAATGTTGTAGATGTGGAAATAAAGATGAGGATAATAACTTTCACCATGTAAATAATATAATTTCTATAATTAACAATATCTAATAAAAAATATTATGAATAAAGTAAATTTTTGAAATTTTCTAAATCATCTCGAACGTAAATCTCCAGTTTATGCATTGAAATTATTTTCCCTGTAAAAAAAAGAGTGCACGGCTTTTTCTGAAAGGATTCTTGAGTGAATATTTTAACACCTCCTTTTGTATACAATATGTATTTTCTTTATCCTTTGAAAATCAATTTTTTTTCTTTTCAGTAAAATGGACAAATATCTGGGTAAAAATTCGCTATTTGTGATATAATTTTGGTAATTTCACAAGTAGCACGGATTTGTGTTCATAAAAGTAGCGGTCATGACGGCGCTCAACTATACGCGTCTTTCTGGGAAATATAATATTAGTCGATTCAGCATGACCAAGCGAAAACCGCAACCTACTTCGCCCGTCGGCTTAAACGATAGCGTCACTATAAATCAGGCTTTACGTTAATAAACCTTTATCCGCGACCTCAAATTTGTACAGGAATTAAGTTCAACATGATTTCCTGCGAACTAGAAAGACTTCCGGTGTGCAGAAGCAGGAAATGAGAGAGTGAACGCCATAGCCTAAAAATAAACGTTTGTCCAATTCTCGCGATGTTTAGATAGTCGTGTCATTGAGAATCGCTATGCATCTATCATTTACAGCACAATGTTAATATATTTATAGGTAGAACAATACAAAGATATTAAATATTTCATGCATCCTCATGAAAGAATGAAATCATTCCATATTTATTGTAAAGACATTTCAACACATGAATCTACCACAAGCAAATATTGTAACCGATCAAATTGTACTTGGTTGAAAAATAAATAGAATAAATTTCTGTTGCATAATCATTTTGCATGAAAAGTAAATCTTTGTTCCAATATGAAGTCTGCAATGATAACTTTAAAAATCAATTTTTTATAATACATAAAAGGTTATTGGTCAGAGTTAAATCAGACCCGGAAACAGTGGTATTAAAAAGTGCGCAATATACGTGTGAAGAAATAAAATAAAAGTCAAAATAGCATGTAGAACTTTTAACTTTAAAAATCAGGAGATCAGTTGAATCTGCTACGTTGGTTTCAACCATACAGTATCCTCTGGTGATTTTTTATCAAAAGACCACCTAACGATTTTTATTAAAAATCAAACAAACTAAAGAACGCTACATTATTATTTTTAAAACTGACGTTGGGTGTAATAGAAGAAGAAGAAGAAGAAGAAGAAGAAGAAGAAGAAGAAGAAGAAGAAGAAGAAGAAGAAGAAGAAGATGCAAATGCACTGGTGGAGAGGGAGTAAATTTAAGTTTTTCTTTATCCAGCCTTATATGCATTTAAGAAATTTTTTTTATATGTAAGCATACATGATATGTAAGCTTACATCTTTCTTAAGTGCATATGAGGCTAAAAAAAAATGTTTTACATTTTCTTCTTCTTCTTCTTCTTCTTCTTCTTCTTCTTCTTCTTCTTCTTCTTCTTCTTCTTCTATTTATTTAGTTTTGAAAATAACAATGTATCGTTCTTTCTTTTTTTTTTTTTTCTTAATAAATAATCTTTAAGAAATCATTTGATAAAATTCACCTGAGGATACTGTAAGATTGAAACGAAGGTAGCGGATTCAACTGATTTCCTGATTTGTTAGAGTTTTTTTTTAGATAGAAATGGTAATGATTCTAGACCGATGATCTTTGTGCTCGTTGGAGGTCTGCGATCCGTAATTCCTTTCCATTTATTTTCTCAGAGTTACTTAGCAATGCCTTGTCAATTCTTCAAGTGCGAAAGGAGAATAAGTTCATGACCTTTCCAAGAGCAAATGCGTGAAGTGAATACCACCAATTTCATTCGCAACTTGAGCTCGGTTCCCCATTTCCCGTTAAATATTCGACCGGCCGTTTCTCCAACCTCTTAAAATCTCTGTCATTCCTAATGAGTTAAATGTTGTCTTTGGTTATTGAATGAAGTATTGATGTTATTTTATCAATGTTTCAGATTTTTTTCTTCATCTTTGTTGTTTCGATCTCCAACATACGCATTCTCCAGGGAAGTAGTAAGGGCGAGGACAGAAATGTCTCCAACTGAAAATGGAGAATCAAAGTGACATTATATGGAAAATTGGCTGCTTCCAACTTTTGAGATATCTGAAGAGGGACATCGACAAAAGAAAATTAAAAGAATGAGAACAGCGTATTTCTTTGGACGTTTTCCTTCTTCGGCTTTCTCTTATTTACTTTCACTGTGAGATTTATTGATGACTTGCTTTCTTTCACTCTCAATCTCTCTCTTTTTTCTCTTTCTCTATCTCTCTTATTTGCATCATTCTTTTTCCTTTGCATTAATTTCTTTTACCTTCTTTTCACTCTTCTTTCTTTCGCTCAGTCCCTACTCTGTTTTACCATTTTACATTTTTCGTCATTTTTACTCTTTTTCTTTCTTTTCGTAGAAGTTTCTTCATAACCGCACCATAAAGCACTTCGAAGTAAGATAGTGGTTAACGAGACCAGTTTAGTTGAAGCATTACGGCTGAGTTGTAGGTTCAATCCTTAGTGAGGGATCCATACAAAAGTCAACATTTGTAATTAAATGTTGACAAAGTTTGACATGTTATAAAAACATGTGACCAACAATCTCTATTTTGTCATACGGTTTAGTTAACTTTGTTTCCATTTTAATTTTGTCAGGCAAACATGTAATAATTCCATCTCTTTTGCTAATAAAAAAAATAAAAAAAATATTTGCAATATAGTTTACTTATATAGCGATAATTAAAATGTTTTTCATTATCATAATTTTTACAATGATGTTCATCTTTTATAAGCCCCAAGAATCACTTGTGGTAGATGGTTACAGAGTAAGAGAGATAGTTTATTGGGATATGTAGGGAAAATAACGGTTGACCCTTGACTTGAACAGATTAAGATTGTAGTGATAGGGGAAGGATCATCTTGGGAGTGGGTTCCATATATCCGCAGGTCGTAGGAAGAAGTTACTCGAGTGGAACTTACATCTCACCAATGGAATAGGAAGGGTATGAAGGTGGTTCACTGCAATATGCTTGGTACGGCGGGAATTTAGCCGTGAAGTGTAAAGAAGGAATGTTTGTCTGAACACTTTCCATAGAAATAGTGATAGAGTAGTAAGGTGTTTCGGTGCGAGAGGGGTTCTAAGCAGGAATTTGAAGACTGTGCAGCTCCTGCCCATATGTGGCAGCAGTACTCCATTTCCGGCGTGATTTCTCTCTTGTAGAGGTAGAACATAACAGGAGTAGTCAGGTACTTACTGCAGCGCTACAGGGAACAATTTTGCCACTATCTTTAGCGATGGATCGTATATACAAGTTTCACTAGAGTTTGGGGTTGAGTTTAAATTCTAACAGGCGCTCAAGGCATGGGACTCCACTGAAGAAACACATCCTTTCATTGCGATCGGTGAAAAGTTCTGGGTTGGCTCGTTGGTGATGGAAGGTAACTAGTTTGGTTTTCGAGGAATTGATATGTGACCAGCCAGTTTTGTTCTCACTGAGCTGTTATAGATAGGTAAGGAGAGAGATCAGCTACCACGCTTTGGTCATCTAAGTTGTTGAAATCGCAAACTGATTAAATTTTAGATCTCACGTAAGTGATATATGCGTTTATTTTCAATCGAGTCAGCGTTAAGAAGTTTTCTGATGATTAATTGCGATTAATTGTCGATCCATCTTCTTAGAAACTCAAACATCTAAGCATTCCAGTATGTTAGCAACCAATTCGCTTGCATCGTGAATTCAATCTTTATCTAACCCTACACATTTTCACAGCACTCAAATCAGAAAAGCTAACATCTGGATTACTGCTGCAGAGGAGCTGCACAGTCTTCATATTCCTAGAGTTCGAATGTGTCTCCGCGTTCTTGTAGGTGACGAATTATTTCTCACCCTACACCGTCACACGTGTGAAAAAATGTCACAAACACAGAAGTCCATACAAATACGCATTCACATACGCATGCATACAAAAGTATGTGTACACATCAAAGTGCAGACACGTTTCATTTATAAGCATAAATATAGACATGTATATAAAAAGTACACAAGCTATACACAAGCGAGTTTGAATCTATTTTTGGATCAAGCATCTTAATCCAGGATTTTAGAATTATTAAAAAAGAAACATCATGAACAAATAAATCAACTGGCAAATTGTCAATGTCTGTATCAATCACTTCGGCAAAATACTAATATATTTAATTCGACTAGCCAAGGTACCATTACTACGGATTAGTTTGTTCGCTCCTCATTGATTGTCCAATATAAAGATTTGAGTTCTTTTATTTGACGGGCCTCTTAAGGTCATGTGTTTTCATGGCTCACCAAAACATCCTGTCATTTATAGCTTTATTTTATTTGTGTTTTTGCTGTCTTTCGTAATCCCTATTCTACGAAGAAGTTACACAAGCGCGTGTTATGCTATTCGATGTTTTCCTTCGTCTCTCTTAACTTTGCTATGTATTTTAAGTATCAAACTCTGTAAGCCCTCTGTCCTAATTATGTGCCGTGAAATTTCAATTTTCTCGTTCTGATCCGAAATAGACGTGTCCTTTTTGTTTCCATTTTCCTTTAACCTTTTTCAAACGATCTTTCCTCACTAGGTGTCCTTGAAATTATAACTGTTTCTTTCTGAGGTTAGGTATAAGTGTCATTTTTGTTCCTTCTATAGGACCACATTTGATCTGGAAAGTAGGAATTATCAAGAATTCCTTACTATATAGGTAGATCTATGTCTGGTAACAGTTCAGCACTTTTTCCTTTATATCTAACAACATTTCCTGTTTCCTATTACTTGGCTTATATTTTAAAAGATATATTTCCCTATTCCAATGTGCCTTCAGATTTCTGTGTCACATTTTCCGTCCCCTGTAATAAACGTTCCCAGTTATTTAAATTTTCGTAGTTGCTCCAGTTCGTGGGTACGCATTTTGACGCGTTCTTCTTATTGACATTCATATATTTTCACCACTTAGAATCATCCTTTCTTCACATTTTCCTTTATTACATTCTCTGGCAGTTCCTGGAATTTCCTTCCTGTGTCTGTTATTAACACACTCGTCTGCATATCATATGTTGTTAAGGTTGTGACGCCAATAATAAATCCTGCTAAAATATCTCGTCCTCTCATAATCCCCTCAATGTAAAAGGGGAATAAGCCCGGCAAGAAAACGCATCCTTGTCTTAAACATTTTTCAGTTTTTGTGTATTTACTGAATTAATTTTCTATGCGTATGCAGGTGCTTTGTACCAATATAAGTTCTGGATTATTCTCATGTGCTTCCCCAATAAGTCAAGTTTATTTAGCAGCTCAAACAGTTAACATGCAAAAAACAACCAAATAATTGTAAGCACCACAAGTAATGCAGTCCCAAAGCACTAAATGAAAAAAAAATTCATCCTAGCCACATCCCATAAAAATAGGTTACACAAAACATTTTTTAATTATATCCATATTCGTATTTCTCTCTCTCTCTCTCTCTATATATATATATATATTTATATATATATATATATATATATATATATATATATATATATATATATATATATATATATATATATATATATATATATATATATATATATATATATGAAGAAATATACTCTTAAGGTGTGCTATATTTATGGGATAAAATGGTCAATATAAGAGATAGAGAGTGTGTAAATATAAAAGTGAACATTGAAGTCAACACTTAGAGGCGACAGGCTGTTTCATGCGAGACACAATCGCCAGGTCTGACAATTGTTCACTTTTATATATATATATATATATATATATATATATATATATATATATATATATATATATATATATATATTTCAATTTAGCTTTATTCGTGTTTTTACCTAATGAGAACGCAAAAAAAGTTTATTTCTTTTATCTGGAATATCTATAAATATCATTATTAAAAATATAATTCGGTTGTTCAATTTACTACAATTCATTCCGGTGCATCTCGACAGGCAAAGAGAAAGCAACGGCGTCCATGTTGGTTTGTTGCCAGGTTTGTTTGTTGTTTTTTTATTCGCCTCTCTTTCGCGGAAAATGCTTGATATTGGGATGGAAAAAGAAGATGAATTCTTCACCAAAATAAGTAAACAATTCACTAAACCTCTCTTATCGAATGTTTTAAAAACTGTGTCTAAGATTGAAAAAATAACAGCATATCTGAGATTTTTTTAAAATAGCATACATATAAAAAAAGTTAAAAATATCATCATATATAATATTTAAATCCAGTAATTAACCTAAAAATACTAGGGAAATAAGTACTAAAGTTTCTAATCAAATTTAGCCTTGAAATTATAAAACATTCAACCACCACACCTTATTAGTTGTTTTCAATGAAACTTGCATACACACACACACAAACATACGCACACAAACACACACACATACATAAAATATTGTGGACAATAATATAATATTTGTGTACAGGGAGTAACAAAAACACAGATATATATGTTAATAAGTATATATTTATTACGATTCTACTTAAAGTTTCATGCACTAAGTAATTACCAGGCTTATATATATATATATATACATATATATATATATATATATATATATATATATATATATATATATATATATATATATATATATATATATATATATATATATATATTGTATTAAATTGTAACAGTTTTTTTCCGTAGTTTACTGGTAGAAAGGCATTTTAAGCAGGTAGGTTTTTGTCATAAAGTCCTCGATATGAAAAGTTAAGCACAGAGCGTTAATATAATCAATGTGAAGAAACTTGCCACTTACCTGAGTGGTATTATTTCAGTCATGCCTGAAATAAAACAACTAGGATATGTGATAAATTTTCTACATTATATATATATATATATATATATATATATATATATATATATATATATATATGATGATGGACTCTCCCGTCGAACTCGACGTATGAGGGCCAGACACATCAGTTCCCAGAAACTAAAAGCCCGACACGCACACAGGATTTAATTATAGTGGTGAAGGCTTTTATATATATGTGTAATTTCGCAGCAACTTTTCTTTTAAACATGTAGTATTAACATTCAATACTATATGTTTAAAATATATATATATATATATATATATACAATACTATATTCTAAGAACAGTGCTATTAATTAAATTAAACTTCTCCTGTGGGGCCTAAAGACCAAGTAATCATAACACGCAAATAACAATAATAATAATTTTGAAAAAAGTAAGCAAATAGAAATATCTGGATATGAAAATAGATGCAAAATGTGGTATTTAAAAACTTAATTTGTTCCTGTTGGTTTGGGAGTTTGGGGTTTCATAAAGAAAGTAACTCCACAAGAAATCAACAAAATCTCTTGTGCAGAATTTCTCCAGGAAATCTAAAAAAATAATTTTAATAAGCATAGGCCATATCGTGCAAAGAACTTTAATAATTTCAGTTTTTTGTTAACTATGATTTTTTGCAACAAGTTGATGCGTGTTGAAATGTTCACGGTATTTCGTATTTTGAAAGTTGTCTTTAAATTTTTGTCGAGATTTACAAACTCTACGTTTCGTTCAATTTCGCTAACCAATCCATAAAGTTTGAGTAAGCTGATTTGTTTGCAGAAATACTTTGACAAAAAACCTACTTCGCGCTTTAATAATTTCCTTTAATTTTATAGGATTTCGTGGCAAACAATATTTTTTTAGAAAATTTATTTTTCTCCTTTTTCTGTTTTAAAAGCGAAGAATAAATTCTTAAGATTTCATACTCGTGAGCATGCAGAAGAACATGCATACATATTTCTTTCTGGAGCCAAATTGCAACTTTTTTCAAGTTTAACCTTGTGATTTTCTTATACTTTTTGCAAACGTACGGCCAACTGAAACCTGGATACTTATATACAGTGTAACCCGGATATGAGACCCGGATATAAGATAAACCCGGATACAAGAGAGCTTTTATCTGGTCCCAAATTAGAGCCTGTGTTAATGTATATATAATAGACCAAACCCGGATATAAAAGAAACCCGGATATAAGAGACTTCTTCTCCGGTCCCGAAAACTCTCTTATATCCGAGTTACACTGTATATGAAAACTTAAAGAAAATATATGCAAAGAGACAATATTGCATTTTTACTAAATATCTATTTGTTATTTTAATAATAAACTTAATTTTAAAATAGTGGAAGTATTTTTTTAAATAATAAAAAAAATATTTTTTCACAGAAAATGAATGAAAATGTTTGTACTAAGCTACACACCCTGGTAAAACCGACTGTACTTTGCACTTCTCCCCAAAATCTGGTTTCGATCGGTCTATTTTAGAAGGTGTGACGGACGGATAGTCACAGAATTTTATAAGTAGAGCTGTCATTTGTTTAATTAATTGGAAACAACAATTAATCATATGCTTTGCTTTCCATAGGTCATTGGTTACTGCCTAGTATATCATTATAAATCAAATGCAGGTCAAAAAGAATGTTTTTAAAATAATGATAACAACACGAATCAAAATAATCCAAGTAAAAGAAAAGTCTAAGTGAAACAAAGATGGCAGTCGGAAGGAAGAAGTTACAAAACAATCGATTTATCCTTTGCAAACGAAAATTACGGTTAAATGTTTAAATATCTGTCCATTAAAGACGCCCCCACTCCACGAGGTGCGAAATACACCAAAACATGCAATGGAATGAATTGATCGCATATATGCTAGATTTGATCATCTGCTGAGTAGTGACGTTCTCGGAGATTAGCAGTTAAAGCAGCTGGGCGTTTATCAGTTTTCCTTGAAAGAAACTGAGCTCGATTTTCTAGTCCAATATCTTTATCAAGTATTTCTAATATGTTCGGATAACCTGAGTAAAATTGTGATAAACAGCAACTAAAAATTAAGATGAAAATCAATATCATTCAAAATAAATAATAAAAGCTTCAAGGTATTGTAATGTGTATTAAAACATGGTGTACGTTGATAATATTTTATTTTTAGCAGGTTCTTTTCTCTGCTAAA
>OZ038489.1:119954638-120069638 GCA_964036315.1 Acanthosepion esculentum | reverse complement strand
TTAGAATTGTGAGTCTGAAATTTTTTTTAATCATCTAGAGGTAATTTTATTTTAAATTGATTATTTAATTTAAATTTAAATATGTTACTCTTTAACTATCAATATTGTTAGTAAAATATTAAAATTAGAAATATTTGTTTTGATATTTAAACACTTAAGTCATCACCTAACGTTAAACATTAAATGTGAAATTTAAGGAAAAATTTAAATAGATATAAATATAAATATGTGTACATATTTGAAAATATATGTGTAAGTTTTGATATATGAATATACATAGGTACCTGTGTATATCGACACATGTGTATGTGCCTATGTGTGTAATTGCAAATGTAAATGAACGTATGTATACGTGAAATTTATACGTGTGTATGTGTGGTATGTATATATATATATATATATATATATATATATATATATATATATATATATATATGATGAAATAAAATCTTTAATATTGCCTTCAATTATTACTCCATCTTAATTTAAATCCTAAACTTTAAGTAAAAAAGATTACCAATCTAATAATAGTCCCAAATTACATTTATGAATTAGATTCAGACTGATAGAGATGTTACCTTAACAATCATTTACAATATTAAAAGTTTACTATCAGTAAACTGTTATATTTTAAATAAATTGTTTTAATGTACTTTCTATGAATGTGTTTTTAAATATACTATTTAACTCATATTAAATCCCTAAATTATTTGTAAAAGACTTAAATATTTAAATTGCTACCAAACATCAAATTAATTTCTTCGGTGATTTTTTAAACATTTTAATTACTATCAAACATTAAAATCTGCCATTTTTTACATAAATTGCTAAAAATTACCACCCCTCCTCTCCCTTCGGAAAACCTAATTACATCTTCTTTCTCTTTACTTCCCCCTTCTTTCTTTCTTTTTTCTTTTTATTTTTTCTCTCTTTTCCCCCTTCCCTTTCGATATATCACTTCCGTTATGTTAACAGATTAAATAGGTCAATGTCTGGTCCCTCCTCCCCTAATACTAAGTATGATAGATAGAAATATTAAAATAAACCCTCTCTAAACTCGATCATGTCTATCACACCACACCTCACTACCCTCTCTGTTAAATTACATAAACTTAATACTACCCGTCAAAAGTATAAATGTTCATTTGATTTTTTGTTTCACCTTTTGGAAGTGAAGTCGGATGATCCAGCGTCCTCTAAAAGGGCTATGGTGAAATAAATTTTTACATGGAGCCTTAAAGTGGTCTGTTTTTCTTTAAATTATTAGTTCTAAATTTACATTGTGCTCTCAGCATTTCATCCTCCTTGGGACTACCTATACGGATTACCAAATTTTTCGTAACTTATATATATATATATATATATATATATATATATATATATATATATATATATATATATATAACATGGACTCTCCCGTCGGTTTCAACGTATGATAATCTGACGACTAAAACAATTGATTCAGTTATGAAATTGTGTGCGATAATATTAAGTGGCACTTGAAACCCCCTAGTGATTTACAAAGTAGGCCGCATATGGATTGTGGAATGATTATATAAAATAAAAAATCCAAAATTAGCTCCTCAATTGATGAGTTAAATTTATATGCTCTGTTATAATAAATATCTTGAGCCCATTTTGTGAGCCATTTTTAATATTTTATATTATTAGGATCCACTTGGATTATATACGAACAAGTTTATTACCTGTTATATATATATATATATACATACAATAAGAAGCATATATATATATATATATATATATATATATATATATATATATATATATATATATATATATATATATATATATATATATATATATATATATGCTTCTTATCGTGGGTTGAAAACTTTGGGAGAAAGGGAATGTATCATCTGCTGTTGATGATGTTGAATAATTCTCAGTTCTCTCTGGCAGTCGATAATGTTTATAACTCGTATATAAGGCATTAGAAATTCGCATTCTTCTTGCGCTCAGGCATGTAAGTCTCTGACTGATGACAAATCGGTCGGGTTTCGATCCCGGCTTGAAGCAATCTGATGTCTAGTCATAGAGATGAGTTGTGATACATTGAAATAGTCTGTCTGTGGATGACTATATATATATATATATATATATATATATATATATACCAACGGATTACTACCTATATATATATATCTTTATAGGTAATAATCCGTTGGTATAATCCAGGCGTGTCGTATTAACACAACATAGAATTTGAAATATGCTAAAACTGACTCACAAACTAAAGCAAATTTTCTTTACAACTGGAATTACGTAATTCCAATTATATATATATATATATATATATATATATATATATATATATTGACAGATTTATTTGCTTATTTTCTAAATTTAAAACCTCCAAACTTATAGTTAAAAATATTACTTTACCTCTTAGAACAAAATTAAATGGGACAAATATTATTTACTAATTTAAATATCCATTAAGGAATTGTATTCCTGATATTCATGGAGACCTACCAGACTTTATTCGTAATATAATTTTATAGCATCATCAACATGCAAAAAAGGCTAAAAATAATGGAAGCCTTATTAATGAAAACAAAAAAACAACACTCAATAATATCAACTATGAACATGGACACAATATCTTGACCGTGTTTTGAAAATGAAAACATTATGTAAATACATACATACAACAAACTATTTCTTATTAACAGTTAGTATATTTCAAACTTGAAAATGGCTAAATGTATAGCCGAAATCGCATGGATAAAAGAACAATCGGACAGTTTTGATATAATTTATCATTTGAAAAGAAAAAAAATATTAGATCCCATGAGAGATTGTACAAAAACTAAATCAAAGCACCTTCTCTGACGTATTCAATGAAATGTGCATGAAAGTAGGATTGCTGCCTAATTACACACACATACATGTAAACGCGCTTTTTATTTTTCGCTGGTCGGAAAATCGATTGAAAAAGCTACAAAATTCAATTCTATATTGAGTCGTGGCGAAACAATGAAATATTAGTGTCGCTTTTTCACATATTACATTTTGCACACACAAAACTCATTCACCACACACACATATTTATATGGGTGAGTTTTTGTGTGAGTGTGAGTACGTGTGTGTGTGTGTGTGATGTCGAAAGATAACCGACCCTCCCGACACTAATTGTTGGACATACACTCGTCCATTCACTATGATTAGCACATCTGGCCATAGGAACAGCGAGCACAAAGTAGGGCGCAATCAGTAGCCTTGGGTTTTCGCTATTATTGTATTATTAATCTATGTCTCTCATGGGATTAAATCGTATCTGCATTAATCTTTGGTTCCACTGTTTTACTTACATTAGTATTAAACAGAAAAAATGAGCTCTTGCCAGTATTAGAACAATATATATATATATATATATATATATATATATATATATATATATATATATATATATATATATATATATATATAGTGTGTATTTAGGCAGCAATCCTTCTTTCAAGCACATTTCATTAAAAACGACTGACAAGGTTCTTTTATTTAGTTTTTTATATAATTTCTCGTGCGATCTAATAAAGTTTTTCTTTTCAGAGGATAAATTATATAAAAATTGTCCGAATGTTCTTTTCCGAGCGCTTTCGGCTATACATTTAGCCATTATCAAGGATTATATTTCAACTGTTAGAATTAGAAATAGTTTGTTATGTGTATGTTTTTTATAAAGTGATTCATTTTTTTGTTTCAAAACACGGTCAAGATATTATGTCCATGTTCAAAGTTAATATTATTAAGTGTTGGTTTGCTTATTTTTATAAATAAGGCTTCCATTATTTTTAGCCATTTTTGCAAGTGGATGATGCTATTATATTAGTGTTGTCGACAAGTATATTCCGAATAGTGTCCGGTAGGTCTCCATGAATATTTAAATGAGATTTAATTGAGCTATTGTCAGAAAGGTGTAGGGTTAAACTTGCAAAAAAAGGCTAAAAATAATGGAAGCCTTACTTATAAAAATAAGCAAACCAACACTTAATAATATTAACCGAAAAATTTAAGGAAAAAATTGTTACCGCGTCTGCATGATAATTAGAAAGACTGTAAAAAGAAAATAACAATTAATAAAATTTATAAATAAATTTCCGTGAACAATACAAGCCATATTGTAAATAGGAAATAAATTATAAATTAAATACAGTGATTTGATGTAGGAAAATTCATGGAAAAAGCTATGGATATAAAACGCGTATATCTAAAGACAATGGTGAATACTGTGACGTTGCACTGAGTTTACTAAGCGGGGAGTGTTTCTTGCAAATCAGTGAAGTGGCAGGGAGGACCACGACGTTGGTTCATATACCACCAAATTCTTCTCCGTCTCCCGTTTTTTGTCTGTCCGAAGGTGAACTTATAGGTTGGTAATTATCCAAAGCTGGATGACGGGATTTTCTCGATCCTGGTTGGCTCGGGGGTGGGGGGACAAGGCAACAACACTGATGGACATCAAATGATCAAAGCAAAACAACGCATGCACATATTCATACATATATTTACACAATGACAAACATTTATCAACACAACATACAACATGAATAAAAGAGCAACACAATCGTAACTATAATAACAAAAAATGTCTTTTTCTTTCTGTCATAAAGTTTATAGAGCCTGGCCAAGGCTAACGTCTCTTATCCCTTTTCTTCTTTATATATATATATATATATATATATATATATATATATATATATATATATATATATATATATAGGATCCTTTCTTTTTTTCTTTTCTTCTTCTTTTCTTTTTCTTGGAAAATAAATCGAGTCACTAGGATTTCGTTTGTTCTATTTTTTCTTCTCTTTTTCTTTTCTAAGGCCCGTTAACCTTTGCATAGGATATAATTTCGGAAATGGTATTACTTATCTTATTCCCTTTTCTGAAGGGGATTTTGTCTTCTTTTTGGTGGGTTTTCTTCTTACGGGGCTTTGGCGGTGCCTCGGAGTTATGATATCTTCGACCCTGCCTCGGCGAACATCAGCTCATAACTAACTTTTAACTTCCACGATTTGCCCCACGTGGGTCGCTTTTTGGCGCCAACATTCTTCCTCTTCTCGGCTGACCACCATACGCACTAATCCAACTGCTTGCACACTATTCGCGCAGAGCGAGTGGGGATTTGTTTCTCTCTCCTCGTTCGCCTAGGGTTTGTATGGAGAGGACATGATAACTTTTACCGCTTCCTTTCCCCTCCCTCAACAGCTGCTACACAACTGACCTCTCCTGTCCGTGGCCGATGGGTTGCAAAGAGACGGTGGGGGTGTCTCCCCCTTTGTCTTCTACGACACCTCGTCACAATACTTAAAATGCAAATTATAATTTAGGATAATATTACTTATGTGTTACATATATATATATATATATATATATATATATATATATATATATATATATATATATATATATATATATATATAAAGTTGTAGCTTCGTTTGGTTTGGTATAAACCCCCATAATCATATATATTATGAAACGACATTTAACCAGGGTACTCGAATAATTATATTTCATTTCGATCAAAAGGGGTCCCCGGGTGGCATTCTTCCACTGAAGCTTTTCCATTTGATATTAATTTAAATTTGTACAAGTGAATGGCTCCTAGGATAATTGGATAAGTACATTTCAGTTTAATCAAAGGGGATCCCTTGGGGGCATAAACACCTCAATTAATTTTTCCTTTTTATTGAAATTAAATTCAAGTTGAACAAAGGAATTACTCCTATCCAAAATATAGAATGAGAAATCCAGAAAATAGAGCTCACTCCGGGAAGATCAAAATGGGACAATATGGATGTCAAGTTGAGCAAGAAATCACTAATCAGTGGGTTGTGTCTTAAAATACATACTTGTTGCAATAATTCAACTGCCATGTTGAAATCTGCTCATTAATTTATTCAATCAAGTATTGGATCAAATATATATAAAAGGGGTCAGATCAAGTTGTTTTTGCATAAAAGCCCTACTTAAAATTTATCCCTTTGATTTAATATTAAATTTGAACAAAGGAATGACTCCTATCCAAAATACAAAAAGAGAAGGCCAGAAGATGGAAGTCACACCTCCAAGATCACTTAGTAATATTGAAAGGCATCATCTTTCTCTACAAATTGAAACAGTAATTTAAAATCAATCATCAAAAATGTATGACACGCAGGAAGGCACGGCTAAACACACACACACACACACACACACACACACACACACACACACACATACACACACACACACACACACACACATATATATATATATATATATATATATATATACACATATATATATATAGGGAGAGAGAGATAACATTTTATTATACATTTGCTTATTTATATATATATATATATATATATATAGAGAGAGAGAGAGAGAGATGACGTTAGATAACGAGAGATAATCATTTGCTTCTTTATATATATATATATATATATATATATATATATATATATATATATATATATAAAGAAATATAGTCTTAAAGTGTGCTATATTTATGGGATAAAGTGCTCAATATCAGAGATAGATCGTGTGTAAATATAAAAGTGGACATGGAAGTCAGCACTTAGAGGCGACAGTCTGTTTCATGCTAGTGACCCATATATATAAATAGCCGAGAAAAATAACAGCACTAGTTGCCTGACGATTGCACTAGCATGAAACAGACTGTCGCCTCTAAGTGCTGACTTCCATGTCCACTTTTATATATATATATATATATATATATATATATATATATATATATATATATATATATATATATATATACAGACGCAAATGTATAATAAAACATTATGGAGATTACTAATCGGTATCTATTATATTATTACTGTTTTAATTATTATCTTACAAAATGTGATATTTTATAAAGTCTTTTTGATAATTTTTCTAGATGATTTGATTTAATTAAATTTTTATCATTTGTCGTTTTTTTAAAGGATGATTTTTTATATAGGAGAATAAAGTATCTAGATTTTTAGGTATTTTATGTTCAGAGTTACTTTAAAAAGAAACTTTGTTGTGTTTCCCCAATATATATATATTTCATAACATTTGCTAGATTGGATTTTAGATATTGGTTTGGCCAAAAATCTCATCTGGTTTATTAAGTTAAATTTCTATTTAATAAGTGAACATAATTTTTAAACAATCAATTATATACGCCATTTTGAATCATGTTTGTCATTCAGTCGAAACGTTGAATCATATTTATCGTACAGAGTTAAACGTTAAGACCTAAATCAAAAGAGTTTAAACATTAAACTGGTTGTTGCAGATTTTTCCCTTTGATTTATTATTCGGATATTCCATATCGGTCAGAATTCTGTTTGACAAGTTTGTTTACACTCATCAACCATACGTTCGAAAGATCAATAAATACAATCGACAAAAAATGATTGTTGTTTTAATGTGTTTAAAAATATTTACTGCCTAAATACACTGAATTTAAAACGGTATATATATATATATATATATATATATATATATATATATATATATATATATATATTCATGTTCTTGTATTTAAGTTTATATGTGAATATAGATGTATGTGCATGTTTGTTTCTTGAACATTCATTTACATTTATTTTTCGTTGAAGCTACATTAAATTCACTTTATCAGTTGGAACGCAGGATCACCAAAAGTTTTATCATTCGAGCATTTAGACTGCAGGAATGAATCGTGAGAAAGTCAATAGCTGATCAGTAGCAATTTCAGACGTAGTACGAATAGATGTGGGTTACTTTCTCCCATGGGAAATATCCTATCTAACACGCCAGGGATCGCGTTTAAGTTAATAAAGGGTTCAACTATAATTATGTCTTAAACGGATTCAATTCACTTAACCGGCGAATGGTTTGTCTGACTTAATAGAAAAATCTCTTTCAGTATCTGGCGACAAAAGTTCCAAGCGGACAGCTTTATTCCAAGAACTTCTGCTTTGTGTAAGATACTTTCAGTTGGAATTTTCTATCTTAAATTCTTCAAGTATAGGGTTAACCGTTATCATTCCTATATAACCACATGAACTGCACTTCTTGCCTTCTCTTACACTCAAACAACAGCACAGAGAAAACGCTGTACCTTACGTGGCTATTCTGTTTTGTAGAGTTAATGACCATTTTTAAATGTAAATAAAAGAAGAAATGACTAACAAATAGAATTAAAAAATTTTTTTCAATAAACAATAAAAAGAAAAGAAATGGGCAAAAAATAATTTAAAACAATCAAACAATATATGCATGTAAATTAACAGTAATAAGACAAAACAACAGTAATAAGACAAAACAACAGTAATATGGCATATAGCTCAAAAACTAAGAACTGGGGTTGACACACAAGAACAAATTCCTTCTAACTTTAAGACAAGACAGAACGGGATTGAGTCATAGGTAACGGAGAAACGGCCTATTTTATTGGTAAGGAAGAAATAACAAGCATGTATTTGTGTGCTTCTGCTTATAAGCTGTGGAGGGGAAAGTATTTTTGTATTATTTCCAAAAGAATGTTTCTGGTGCCCCCGGTTTAATCACTCACATTAGGAACACCGGGGGTAACCTTAAGGTCGATAGTGTTGACCATGTTCACCATAGTCTATGAATATAGAATCCAGCGCAGTACGTAATCTGTTCAATGAAACAACGTTAAAGATTAACACTCACGAGTCAGACACTCTACTGTATCTGACTATATTGCCAACAGCAGCAGCATCTATTCCATAATTCTTCAGTCTTCGATATCAGAGGTTGGCAGTGAATACTCGAAAAAACATGGCTGCCTTTATACACGTCAAATTGAATATTTTGAGCCTTCTGATTGGTTATTTCTTCTATTTGTGAACTATAAAATGAGTCAGCTCATTTTGGTTGGCTCACTAGTATATAGAGTACCCAAAACTGTAACACCCCTCCATTTTGGGTACATTATGGAATCTTCTTACAAAATATTAGTAAAGTCAATATTCATATGAAACAAATACTTTACTATTCATAAAATATTTTTTTGTTTTTTTGTAAAAAATTAATATCCACAAAAATTAGTTATATCATTTCGTCCACTGTTAATTATTTCAGGTTAATTAACATTAATAACAATATTATAAATCTTTGTTGTGATCACATCAAAAAATTGGAAAAGTTGTTATTTTACCCATAGCTGGGACCCATTAAAACAGGCACTATCACTCCGGGTCAGAGTGATTCTGAGAGTCATTCAGGAGGATGATTGGGCTAAAAGTAGGACTATTTACGTTTATACCCCGAAACTAAGGACTCACATTCATACCAAAAACTGACGTTTCTTAGGACAATAATTAATGGATGCATTTTGTTTAAATCCATTTCACATTGAGTAGTTCGTGTTTTACAATTTTGCATGCTGAATTAGATAAGAGTTTTTAGATGTATCTGGACTGATTCATTGTAATAGTGTTGTCCTTAAATTCGAACTGTATACCAAGAAACTATGATAGTCGACTAAAGTCGGTCATTTTAAACCTCATATGTAAGGAATTTTTAATTTTTAATAGAGCAGCTTCACATTTTGAAGCGATTAACATATCATCGACCCAAATAATCAGAATTGCTAATATTTCATTATTAAATATTCTTGTGTACAGGCATGGGTCAAGTGGGGAAGGTTCAAAATGTTGTTCAATTAAATAGGAATGTAGTCATTTATTCCACGTTGTTCCGCTTTGTTTGAACCCATATAGTGACTTTTTGTGTTTCCATACATAATTATCACCTTTTTTAAAACCTTCTGGTGGTTCTATGTATATTTCATAGTCAATCGGAGCATTTAAATACGCTGCTTTAACATCCATATGGTGTATATCCATACCATAATGTGCGGCCATTTGCATTAAAATTCTGATTGTTGTCATGTTTATTGTTGGACTGAATGTTTCTACATAATCTTCCCAGTATATCTGCGAGAATCCTTTAGCTACAAAACGTGCCTTATACACTGGCGAGCCATTCTCAATTCGCTTTACAGTATAAACGCAACGGCTGACGATAAAATTTTTTTATCATCCGGGGCCTTTTTCAATTCAAAAGTACCATTTGAACTAGGGATTCCATTTCTTTTTGCGTGGCGGCTATCCATCTTTTGGAATTATCATAATTTATGGCGTCTTGATAGTTCTTCGGGATACATTGCACCGAATAGCAACAGTGAATGTCACAGATATAACATTGACCCATTTCTTCTATTTCTGGTCGGATAACGCGGAATTTGCCCCTCCTCTTCAGTTGCATTCTTCTTTAACTCAAGGTTTGCGTCTGATTTTTCCTCGTCTATATCATTTGGTATAGCACCTTCCTTTAATTGTGGATTTTGAACGGGTTTTCTATTTATAGCGTATTTATTTCGGTATTTATCAAGATCAAACCTGTCGATAAAGTCCCAAAATGACTTCATGTCCGGGTTGTTAGTACTCAATTTTGGCCCTATACAATCTTTATCGGAGTCAAGGACGGCATTCCAATCCCCCGTTAAAGCTACCCGACGAGATGACGCCAAGAACGGCTCGATCTGCTGAAACAAAGCAGGCCACTCAGAATACTTATTGGGCGCATAAACTACGATGAGACGTAGAGCCTTATCCTTTATGGTAACATCCAGCACGCAAATTCTGCCCGCCGGATCTGCGAAGAGAAGAGCACACGCAGCCTTCAAGGACTTGCTCACCAGCCAAGAGACACCGCTCGAGCGTCCATCATAACATGCTGAATAAAGGGAAAAAAGGGAGAATGCTGTCGTGATCGCGAGAAGAAAAACGGGTCTCTTGCACACAGCATACATCGACCCCGAGGCGCTGAAGGTCACGATAGAACCTCGCCCTTCGAGACTCGGACCTCAGGCCTCGGACATTCAAGCTAGCTAAGCAGAGAGACATAGTGAAAACCGATTAGGGTTGCTTACCTGAATTAAACATGTACGGGGTCAGGATATCATACCGACCGCCCCTCCCATCGACCCGTGGCCCATCTCAGTCTTGATGGTGCCTTATTGGGAGAGACCGCCTATATCCCATGGAAAGGTCAACTTTAGTGCTCTGTATAGGGAGGGGTGAACAAAAACAGGGACACGGAATTGCTTCTTTTTTTTTAATTTATCGTTTTCGACAATGGCTATTGGTGGGGACAATTTGAAAGAGGCTATTGCCTCGTCAAGCATAGCCCAAACGAGTTTAGCCCGCGTCCCAATTCTTATGACGGTTATCACTCTTTGTGCTTCTGGGAAGTATTTTGGGTCTTCTATGTCTTTGTCTGCAAATTGTTTTATGAAGAGGAGATATTTTAAGTTTTTTATCCGATTTCCGTTATCGCGAGCTTTTTCTGCTTGTGCAGGGGAAATACGACATACCTCCTCTCCTGAGTTGAATATATGTTTATGTGCTTTTTTCTTTTTTTCCTTAGTGTCTTCTTTGCCTTTTCTTGGTGGGTAGGGGTATTTCAGGTGTTTTAGTGGGGGAGGGTTGGTAGAGGATTTGTCTTAAAGGGATGGGGTCTCTACTAAGAAGGGCAAAATTTGTCTGTTGTGAATGTTGGGCAGGGGATGTGAAGGCAGTGTCCTTTTTCGTTGGAGAGGTCTTTTTTGGACTGGGTTCTCTACTGAGAGGGGTTGAAGTATGTGGGGATTGTTGGACAGAAGATGTAGCGGGGTGGCCATTTTAACTGGAGAGGACTTATGTTTTTCCAATTTCTTTTTCAGCTATTTGATTTTCTCTGTTTTTTCGTAACCGGGGTCGTACTTTTTCTGTTAATCTCTTAGAGTATATTCAGAGATCGGGGCGTCGCCCTTAAGGCTGACAGAGGGAGTGGGACTGTCAGTGTCTTTTGTCCAGAGGGCTTCAGGGAACTGAGGACCCGCTGTCTGACGCTTGCCTCTGTCTCTGCCAGCTACCTGCCATTCCCCCTCTATCTCCTCAACTAAACTTGCAGTGGAAGAAAGCTCTTCGGGGAATGGGGGCTTTGGTGATGACCCAACCGGGGTAAAACCACTCTGGTCCCGGTAGCCGGCATGCCCTTTACTGGCGAGACGGTTTTTCAAGACTCGGTCAGAGGGGGAGTTTGGTCGATTGGGGCCTGACTATCAGAGGCCTTCTTCTCTGGACAGGAAGAGGATAGGTGACCAGTCTTCCAACAAATTGGTTTACGGCCGGTCACAATGACCGGCAGCTTGAGGCCACCAACGTCAAGACAATTGGGGATTGAGCCGAAGGCCTTATGATCGTGCATAATATCGAAGCTCCATCCGCCAGTCAGGCTATCACAAGTATCACCCAGAATCTCGCCATACTGGGCCAAGAAAACCGCCAGATGCTCCCCGATAACCTGAGGAGGGACCCCATATTTCGCCGGCCCTCGTAAACTGTAGGAAGAGTTAAATCTTTCATGATTAACTCCCTGCTTGTGACTTTTACGCAGTCTTCGGCGGTGGGTAACAGCAGGTTTCACATGAAAAAGCCCTTGCCCTTAACGATTCGGAGTTGCTTAAACCCCAGGGACTCCACTGTGTTCAACACTGTGTCTTTCGTCGAAAGACAAATTTTGCGCGAACGCTTGTCGACGACGAAAACTGACACTATTCTTTTGTCGATTTTCTTAAGTTCAATTGGATCCTCCAAGAGCCCACTTTCTAACACAAAGTGTGCGTAACTCTTGGCACGCTTCAAGAACTCCGCAATATCGATCATGCATTTAGGAGGAAACTTCCAAAAGAGAGCGATTCCCCGGCCTCTGCATTATCACGAGTTGTCTTTTGATTGCTCAGCGTTGTTCCTCTTTTCGGCCTCCGTAGATTTAGAGGATTTTTGAGCACGTCTATAATTTCTTCATTTGTAGGAATTGTGGGTAAGACAGGATACTCATCAGTGTTATTCTCGGAAGGCAGATCTTTCTTAGGGTTGAACAAATGCTTCCATACCGTTCTCCCGAAGGAAAACATTTTAGGCTTTTTTTTAGAATTAAAAAAGAAGGTACTTTTTTTCCTTCTTATCCCTTTTTCAAGGGAAGGAGGGAGGTGGTAAAATTAATAGGCAAAACTAAAAAGAAAAATTAACAGACAAAAAAAACAGCAGGCGACAGACAAATATTAAAACACAGAACTCGCCCGAAAGCGAAACAGCAAGCAAAATAATTACAAAAACAAAGAAGAGATAAATACAAAAAAATCACATGACAAAGCAGAAAAAATAAAAAAAGGTTCACCTAACGACAAGAAAAAATTTAACACGTACAAAAATTTAAAGAAACAAAGTTTGCCTAACGGCGAAAACAATACATTTAAAAAAGAGAAAACACGAAAAGAAAAATGAAAACGCTAGAGAAAGAAACAAAGGAAAAAACAAAAAGTACGAAATTTTCAAAACTAGACGGAGCTAATTACAAAAACCAAATGGCTGACGCCAAAACAAATAAACAAAAGAAAATAGACAATACAAAGGTTAGAACAAAATAAATGTAAAAATAGACAGAACAAGGGTTAGCAGAAAATAAACAAAACAAAAATAGAACAGAAAAACAAAACACGAAAAACTTAAAGGATATTAAAAGGAAAGAATTACAGAATTAACGGTTAGTCAAAATAATAAAGCGAAACACAGACAGGGGTTACAAACAAAAGAAAACGATGATATAATTAAAAGAGAAATTAAGGGAAAAGAAAATTAAAAAGGAAAACTGGAATAAAAGGAAAAAGGAGCAAAAATTAAGGGGGTAAAAATTAAAAAATGTGGAGGGGAAAAAAAGGAAAAGAAAAAATCAAAATTCGTTCAAAACAGTTGTAAAAAACACAAATGACAGTAAATAAAGTGAAACTTAACCAGAAATAAAGTTCAACACAATAAGGGCAATATTCAAAAAAATTCGGGCGGCAAAACAGGAGTCAGAAAGGATCAAAAAATGTCAACAAAAGGTTGGCAGTGAATATTCGAAAAAACATGGCTGCCTTTATACACGTCTCATTGAATATTTTGAGCGTTCTGATTGATAAACTTCTATTAGTGAACTATAAAATGAGTCAGCTCATTTTGGTTGGTTCACTAGAAAAAGGAGTACCCAAAAACTGTAACAGATAGATACCGGTCGATCATCTGGGGTGGGAGATGTGGACGTGGCGTCTTAAGTGGCCGTCACTACGGGTAGCCAGCTACCTGGCTAGAATGTTAATTAGAAGGTTGGATCAAGATTTGCTAGATTGCCCAATATTCCACGTTTTCACTATTCGGACCATAGACAATGACCCGATGGTGATAGGCGCTAGGCCTAGAACGGCTGGACACTGGAAGTTCAATCTGTTTTTACCTGACCATAGGGACTTTTGGCAACAGCTGATGAGATTAGTGCAGCGGGAAATAGTGGTGGGGGTTATGGGGAATAAGTTGTTGGAGAGGCTTAAGGATAGAATTAGGTCTTTTACTACCGAATATAGGCAACGATTCGCCTTAGACAGGGCTAAGATGATGAAGACTCTAGGGAATAGTCTGTCCCGGTCGGAGATCGACCGAGGACATATGTGAGAGATTTTAGGCGGCATTTCGAGGGCCGGTTTACCAAGGAGCTAGTCTCAGTGGTGACGCTTTTCGCAGGTATTTGGCTGACTTTCGTCGGTTTTCGTCAACGGAAGCGGCTATCTGTAAAAGTGAGATTGCAGAGGGCGAAGGTCACTTGGCATTGAAGAGGGTCGGCAATGTCAAGTCTCCAGGACATGATGGTCTTCCCTACGAATTGTACTTGAGGCTGTCGCACATCTTTGTCCTGAATTTGACAACTGGCCTTCTATTTACATTATTATAAAAAAGAGAACTCCTTTATATTTATAAAGCAACGCTACCGAATAGAGAGAGAGGTGTAGAAGATGGTTGTGTTTCTCCAGTTTTCTAAGTGGGGGGAATCTGGCCATTCAAAATTCTGACTTTCTTTTAACTCGGATAGAACTTCGACTACTTTTCCTCTTTTGGCAGTTATTAGTCGACCTAATCCTCACGAGCATGATAGGCACAACTCCACAGTGTCAAATGTTTTCATGTCCCCACACGTTCACTGAAAAGCTGATAATCTTTTACTATCGAAGAAGAAAAATTCGAATAATCTGAAGGTTTCTTTTTCATTTTGATCAATTCTCGTTTTCTTCCACTTTTCACTATCCAGAATTCGGATCAATAAAGACCAGTATCCTATTTTCTCTAATCCTGAAAATATTCGATGGATGCCAATCATATTCCAAAGAAACTAATCTTTTTGACATGTGGGTAGCGATGAAAAGTTAAGATGAAAAAAAAACAAAAACAGATAAACAAAGCTTACGGATCAAATACGAGGTCAGGTTTTGGTTAAATCCACGAGATTTTTCAATTCAATATCTTATCCAAAACTCAGCTGTAATCTTTCAGCTTTTTCTTCAATATGATACACCAAACCAAACAGATTATATTTGTTTAAAACGCTGAATGTTTACACATTCTCGTCTGCCATTACTTGCAATGGAATAAGCAATTATTGTGGCTATAATTCATAAAACAGTAATATTACAGAATTTATTGTTTTGAAATATTGCATGAAACTAATTCTTGTAAAAGCATTGTAAATTCGTAAAAATGTGAGTTCAAATATTTTACATATGTAGTCATTTACAATGGATTTAATAGTCATTGTTGTGTATTTTATTATGCAAATTATAAACACATTTATACATATTTATTAATTTGAAACATTACATGATACGAGCACGACTGAATCGGCTTGAAACGCCGTGATTCCATGTCTGTAATATGTCGTGACTGTCAAGAGATAGGGTAGAGAATGAGTACACTTGCTTGTGAAACAAATAAAAAGCGATTAAAATTGAATATTAATTCAGGAACATTTTTCTATTCCAATAAAACAAAACACAATTATAGAAACGTCTGATTGTAATGCAGCTGAAGACAGTGAAGCAATTAAAATACCTTGGTGCAATCTTCGTTCAAGATGGAGTCAATCCAGAATGCAATGCGACTACTGCGTTGAAAAAAATTGGGATGTCACGGTTGAAACTGATCTGGAAAAACAGAAAGATTTCTATAAAAATAGATATGAGATTTTTGCATTCACTTCTCTTGTCGATTCTCCCCTTTGCATGCAAGTGATGGACTGTAACATCAGGACGACAAAGGTGGACCCAAGCTGTAGATAATTCAGATGCCTTCTACACCGATTGCGTCACGAATAAAGAGGGGTACAGAAAAGTGAATGATTAGATAAACGCCTGTAAAGACATGTTGAACACCAAGAAGAGGAAGTTTAAATCCCCTAACCACGTAACCAGAATCGTGAGAACTCTCCAAGACCATCCTACGAAAAACAGAGCAAGAAGTGAGAAGAAAGGTACGTCAAAGAATGAGATGGTCGGACAATGCCGTCGAATGGACCGGCGAAAGTTTTATACAAACGCAAGCGCTGGCTAATTACAGGATCAAGAGGGAGTATATTATTCAGTAAGCCACCACGCCGCGCCCCTACGACCCTGGCGGTTCATGGAATAGGATGAAGAAGGGGTTATAGAGAACTAATGACCGAGAGAGTAGACTGAGAACACAACGGAGAATTAGTGTCATTCTTTTCCAGATGATACGACAGTACAATTCACACGTGTACCGAATTTCATATTCACAGGATACCCTGCTACAACAGTCTTTCTCTCTATATATATATCAACCCATTCACTCATCACGTTTTTTTAACGTCTAAATTAATGGTCTAACATTTGAAAAAAATTAATCAAAGCAAATTCGAGTCATTGACATTTCATGTGATTTGCATAATAACTTCAGACGGACTGTAGATAAAAAAAACTACCAGACCTGTTTAGCCCTTAAGCAAATTTCAGTGTCTCTCGAATACTGATAATAAAGAAAATCGATAGTAAGACAAGAGCTGCTAATGAGTTAAAACTCACAAACATTATTACATAAAAACGTTATCAATATATTTTATTTCGAACTATTGCACTCATCCTGGTTGATACAGATACTGTTATAGACACAATGTTTCAACGTGATTTTCAATAACCCACTGACAATCATCAGGTGTCCATTGATTGACTTATCCGGGATATCTGTAGATAAATGTGCTATTTTTCCCTGCGATCTCCTATTGCTCGATTCTGAGTTAGAGATTTAACTCATGTCTAACAGATTACAGTAACATATGGACATGTTTAATGAAATCCTATATCCACTACGACATCACCCCGAAGGATATTACTAACAATTACTAACAATTACTCATATCTGATGAAAGGAATAATGGATATCGGCTCGGATTGAAGAATCGGAGAGTCGAGTTCGAATTCCAGTCGAATCCATTATATTAACTTACGTGCTTGGGAAAGGTATGAATCCTCTTTCTCCTTCCCCAGCTTTGGTTAAATAGCAGACTGGGTTCTATAGATTTGGAGAAAGTAACCCTCAATTCAATCCATATGTTGCTGTGGCGTAACACATATTACAAAGCTAAGGAAAGAATCCTTCACATTGGCTCTATGGTCGAATGCTGATTCATGGTTGAAATGAAATAGTAAGTGTCTATGTTTCTTTTCTTCTGAATCTCCATGACTAGAATATAAGAGATGTTTAGGATCAGTTTAGAATTATTGGTTTGTATACTTACGATATTGCTTTTCTCCAAGACACTAGGAAAAGAAAACGTCATCAAAAAACCTGAGTACCATTTAAGTCATTTTTTGTTCTAAAAGTTGGAAGTGCTTACAAATGCACCACAAATTGATTTGATTCCACGCCTATTGAAAAGGCAATTGATAACCCTTGCGAACCAATTCCATTTTTTGCTAATATATCTTCTGGAACTGCTGGCAAAAAAATTGTCACTTTCCTGTGGGTGGTGTTGGTTAATAACGTATATATAATATTACATTCTCTCTCAACTTTTAAGAATTTTTCCATGGAGCTGCAAATGGTGCCGTAATAGATGGAACGAAATTAAGAAAATGTTATATTAAAGAATAATAGATTCTCACAAAAGGGAGAAGACATAAAAAAATTCATGACTGCAAAAATACACGAGAACAGTTTTATTTACGCCCAATATTCTTTTAGACAGGTAGAATATTCTTTAAGTCCCTTTGATATATTTCAGAACAAACAAAAAAGTTACTTCAAAACATTCCCATTGGGAAACTGAAAGGTGAATAGGAGGGAAAGACAGTCGAAGCTGATAACAATGATTTCGAAATTTTCTTCCATCTTTCGTATCACTTCAGAGCGTTGTCGGTCATGGCTCTCCACAATTTCCTGTCATTTGTAGCTCTTAATAAATATTTTTTGTTATCGCTTCTAAATCTTGTTCTGTCATTTACAATGTCTCGCTAAGTAGGTTAAGCGATGTTTTCCTCTGCCTCTCTTACTTACATGGACACTTACGTTTTCATTTCAAACATGAATCAGCATTCGACCATAATTAGGATCATGGGGCCAATGTGAAGGATTCTTTCCTTAACTGTGTAGTATGTGTTACGCCACAGCAACACACGGTTTGAATTTAGGGTTACTTTCTCCAAATCTATAGAACCCAGTCTGCTATTTAACCATAGCTGAGGAGTGCTGAAGAGGATTCATACCTTTCCCAAGGGTATTGGCATGTAAATGAATAAAATGGATTCGAAAATGGAGACAAACCTTCTCTAGCTTATTAGCAGCAGTGAACTACAGGAGTGGATGACTATCACTGAAGAAAATGAACTTTATCTGAGGTTTTCATTTGTTTTTTTATCTTTAATTTGGGTCTACTTTTGTGTTGGTCAAACGGCATCTTTCAAGTTGTTTTAAGATAGCGGATGGGAGATTCCTGACTTTAAGAATACTCTCCTTGGTCATTGAGATAGTTTTATTCGTTGCTGAGAATTGGATGTGTGTGTTAAGTGTATGTTATCATTTAGCTTTTTGGGAGTATGTGTGATGTGTGTAAATGTATTTGTGTGAGTGTGTGTATACGTGTGAGACATCGACACTTCTGCAAGCATGTTTGTCTTGTGTTTGTAAGGAAGGTGGGTAGGATTTGATTTATGGGGTTATACATTAATTCTATCTATGTTGTTAAATTTATGGTTAAGTCCGTCTGGACGAAGTCCCATGAGGCGCAAAATCCTGTTGTCTTCATGTTCCTCTAGTATAATTCTAAGTTTATAATTTCTGTCTATTTCTGTTTTTTCTTAAATTATAGTGAATTTGGCATAGCTTTTAAAATCATGTTTTTCTAGGCAGAAATGTTGTTCTACAGGTAATAATCTTCCGTGAGGTGCCGACTTTATCCGATTCAGATAATTATTAATTCTGTAGTGAAAGTGTCATTCAGATTTTTCTACTTTTTTTTCTGTTTTTGTGTTTTATCCATGACTGCCAAGGGGTAAATTTTGTTCAAGTTACCATCTGCAGGACGACGGTCGAATAAGACCAGAGAGCTCGCCCAACGCGTGAGATTGTACGGATGGAGATTAATATTTATATATCCATGGTTAAAGAGTTCATTGTTGAGTATTGTATTCACTTAGGTAGCATATGCGTATAGATATGGCACTGAATATACTTAGTATAAGTCGCAGTGACCATTACCAGGTTGAATATCAGACTTTAATATGGAAGGCTATTCCCCCCACCCCACCCCCCAAAAAAGAGAAGGGAAAAGGAAAGAAAAAATTAAAATTAAAGAATTAAAGTTAAACAAATTCAAAGAGACTTAAAATTAAATCAATGAAAAGGAAAAATGTAATTTAAAATGTTATAAAGTTTCGACAAATGTTCAACTTTCGACGCCAATGAGAGTGATAATTATGTTTTATAGGGTAGATCACCCCCAGTGCAATTTGAAGGCAAATGTATCAAGGATCTCATTATTATTATTATTATTATTATTATTATTATTATTATTATTATTCGTTACCCGTTGCTTCGTTAAAGATGATCAATTTCCGAATGTAGACTTCTGTCCATTTACAAAAACATTTATTCGAAGTACATGTTAAGTTTACAGGAATCATAAAAATGACTGCAAATGGCCGCACATATCGGTTTATATAATTTTCCTGTTATTCAGGGGTTGTTGTCAGACAAAAAATAAAACTAGCCAATTCATTCAAATTGCCTGTGCATCTATGTTTGCGTGTGCGCATGTCTATTTTAATAAAGTTTTAAAAGAAGAAAAACTTTTAAGCCTAACTCCATTTTTGAAAAAAACGATTTTCCGGAAAATTCAATAAAATCATAAAATTATTTAACGTTTTTAGTTAAATATATTTTGACGCTAATGTTTTTATTAGCCTACGTTAGCATTATCCAGACGGAGTGAGAAGGGAATGTATTTTGTCAATGTCTTCTTTCAAACTTCGCTAAATTTATGTGTATTTGTGTGCGTGCACGTGCTTGCGCATACATTAAATAACAGAAGCACATGCAAATCGCGTATACATTACAGACGCGCACGCAAAGTTACACGCCGAATGTGTGCCGGACAGAGGATTAGTTTCTCTTTACGCGCGTGCGCGGGCACACACACACATAAACACACAAACATACACACACAGGCACACATACCAATACGCATACACACACACACACACACACACACACACACAGATATATATGTATATATATATATATATATATATATATATATATATATATATATATATAATAAATTAGCTGATTTAAAAGTATGGTTCCATCGCTACACAGGAATTACCATGTTTCAAAAACAGAAAATAAACACCTCAAATTCAATTATATAATTAAATTAAAAGCATTAGTTTTGTTTCATCTTCATGCTAATTTGGAATTACAAAATTCGCTTCAAGATGAATCATAACTAGTTTCTGTTTTTGAAACATGGTAATTCCTGTGTAGCGATGGGAACATATTTTTAAATCAGTTAATTTATAATATTTATGGTCTGTAAATTTACGTTGAGCACTGTTTTGTAAATATAAAAATGTCAATAAGAACACCGGATTATATATCTTACTATTTTTTTTTACTATATATATATATATATATATATATATATATATATATATATATATATATATACTTTATTTTAGGATATTAGGTCAACATATGTAAAAACACTACATAAATTCAATCATGTTTCAATGTGTACTAACACATCTCATCAGACGCTTGATGAGTTGTGCACATTGAAAACATGATTGAATACATGTAGCGTTTATAAACATGTTGATGCAATATTCTAAAATAAAGAATTTTGTTTCTACTTTTTGTACTGAGCTATTTTTAAATTAATGTTACGAGCGTTGGAATTTATATTTGATTCGTTGTCATTTAATATATATATATATATATATATATATATATATATATATATATTGCCTCAAAGATAGCACGACTCGATGTTTCATGCGCAACGCAATGTTCAGATGCTGACCATTACGAAATTAATTTTTTTTAAAATATCTGGTTATCGCAATGTTGGCGCAGTTATATACATATATATATATATATATATATATATATATATATATATGTGTGTGTGTGTGTGTGTGTGTGTGTGTGTGTGTGTGTGTGTGTGTGTGTGTGTGTGTGATTTTAGCCAGCAATCCTTCTTTCATGCACATTTCATTAAAAACGACTGACAAGGTGCTTGTATTTAGTTTTTGATATAATTTCTCGTGCGATCTAATAATGTTTTTCTTTTCAGATGATAAATTATATAAAAACTGTCCGAATGTTCTTTTTATCCGAGCACTTTCGGCTATACATTTAGCCATTTTCAAGGATTATATTTCAACTGTTAGAATTAGAAATAGTTTGTTATATGTATGTTTTATAAAATGTTTCGGTTTTTTGTTTCAAAACACGGTCAAGATATTATGTCCATGTTCAAAGTTAATATTATTAAGTGTTGGTTTGTTTGTTTTTATTAATAAGGCTTCCATTATTTTTAGCCTTTTTTGCAAGTGGATGATGCTATTATATTAGTGTTGTCGACAAGTATATTCCGAATAGTGTCCGGTAGGTCTCCATGAATATTTAAATGAGATCTAATTGAGCTATTGTCAGAAAGGTGTAAAGTTAGTCTGCGTGTTAAACAATTTGTAGTGTGGCCTATATAATTATTTACGAAAGTTGATTCTTGAGGAACACAATTCCTTAATGGGCATTTGAATTCGTAAATAATATTTGCTCTATTTAATTTTGTTCTAGGAGGTGAATTATTATTTTTAACTATAAGGTTCGAAGTTTTAATTTTTTATAATAAATAATTAATCTAATTTTTTTGCTATTGTCAACTGGTGCTATGCATTTTTTTATAATGTTATTAATTCTGCATTCATTCTGTTTATATATTTTCGTTCATCTAATTTTTAAAAAAAATATTAATATTATTGTTTATGTTTCTATTCTCGCCGTTGCTATTAGTTACTTTGGACAAGAAAAGCCTAATGTGGAAATCAAACAAATGATTAGGAAATCCGTTATTAATCAGCGTTTGCTTTATATTTTTTAATTCATTAAATAAAAGCGTACGAAGAGGATGTGTTCTCGTGCGCTTGCGTGAGGAATTTTTTAAAAACACCTATATTATATCTAAGAGGGCATTCGCATCGCACAAGTAAAATCGATCGCACGAGAAATTATATAAAAAACTAAATAAAAGCACCTTGTCAGTCGTTTTTAATGAAATGTGCATATATATATATATATATATATATATATATATATATATATATATATATATATATATATATATTATACTGGGATTACAGTATTTTAAGATTAAAATATATTTGACATAAACGGGATTTGTATATATATGTAAAAACAATAAATTTTAGACTTGTGAATATTATTTTTTTATTTTTCTATTAAGCATGAAGCGGGATTACTTGTTCTTTATCTAAAAAAAAACTGTAATTTACATTATGACAAAGTGTGAACAAAACTTTCGTGTCTCGTGTTTCGTCCTTTGGGTCATCATAGGACTAAATTTTTTCTGTTGGTGCAATTAAACAGGAACACAAACTAGGGACGTTGGGAATTTTAAATTAATTTTTGGGGGAGGGTGTATATAATCTAGCGAATTTCAATTAGATTATTTATCTATTTGTTTTCACTTTTGTTGTTATATATGTCACAATGAGACAATAGTTTGGTCAGGATGATGAAATTAATAGCCAGCAAATTTACTGTCGATGGCTTTGTAATGATGACACTCTCTAAATATTTTCTTCTTAGTAAACTGTTATCTCCTTTGATCAGAGGACCATTTTTTTAATTAAAATTATGGTTAGTCTCAGATTGCTGAGCAACTAATATATCTAATGAATTCCTTCAAATATTGATTTTGATATATAAAATTCATATATGGTAGCCTCATACATATATATATATATATATATATTAGTTGCTCATCGATCTGAGACTAACCATAATTATATATATATATATATATACCCAAGTTTAGGATTGGTATATACGGAGTGAATTCCAATAACCAACAATTACTATTCTTTAAAGAGTGCTCAATACAGAGTAGAGCAGATATAATTATTTATTTGAATATTACAACATAAATATGTTATAAAATCACGACAAAAATAGCCATTTTGTTTCAACACTTCTGGTGTCTTATCAAGTGATGATATAGAATATAGAATAAATGGTTTTAAAAGTTTCAAATTAATTAACGATCCTTAGCTAGGAGTAAACGCTGTTACATAAGCTAGAATGACCAATCAAAATACAAGATTTGACAACTAAGCAAGGTTATCATAGATATTAAAAGATTTATAAAATTTGAAATTAAAATTAAAAGTAAAAAATTAAAAATTACCTATTTAGAAATCTAAATCAAATCTCTATTAAGTTTTAAATTGTAGAATTACCGAGGAGAAAAAATATAAAAATATAAAAATAAAAATAAAAGATATATATGCTATTTAATTTGTATTTTCATTGAAATTATGTTGAAAGGGATGTTCAGAACCCCAGACAGAAATGTATACACTTTAGTTTCATTTCAACATGTTAGTCGCCTCTCACACGAAATCATTCGAACATACGCAGGTTAAGCGCTCAGACGTATTTAGATATATACACACACATACAAAATATCTACACCACACGTACGCAAATGCACTTACCTTACACATAGACATCAATACACACAGGCACATACATCTACATTCATTATGATCTAGACGGTCAGATGTCATAGCTAAAAGTGAATATATTCGTGGCTTAATATGTTATTAAACGAATTTTAACTTGAAAAATAACTAATCCGGTCAAATATATATAGATAAAATTTAAACAAATAAATATATATCAATATAAATATATATACATTTTTAAATCATATAGTTTTCTACACATTACAGACAAAAGTAAATAACCACCTCCATATATAATTGTACATTCACACATACGCATACAAATCAACACATGCATCCGCATATACATATATACGCATAATAGGTACGCATATATAGACATACGCACATAAACATACATATAGATAAGCACATATAAATATATCGACCCATACGTCAACGCAGAAAAGTAAATAAAGCAAGTAAAGAAATATATACATAAAGATGCAACTATATACAAATACATACATACATACACATACACATACATATCTAGATGTACATACATACGCACGCATACATATATGCATATAAACTAAATATATACACAGACATTTACAAATACATGTATATACATGAAAAATCAAACAAACGTAAATTAAAACGATATAAATATAAAAATGCATATACACATCAGCTTGTACATATATATATACACACATACATACGCAACTACACATATATACACACACATACATACATATATATACACATATACCCACACACATACATACACATATACATACACATACATATATACATACACACATACATATATACATATACACATACATACATATATATACGTACATACATACATACATACATATATACATATATACACATACACACATACATATACAAACACATATAAATATATCCATAAACATGTAGACACATACACAAAAAACGGAAAGGAATAAGTATACATAGACCAACTTATATTCTAATAATATTCCAACAATATTATGATAAAATATATTAAAATTTTATCATAATTTAAGAAAAGAACAACGGTCTATATGCAATTAAAGGTTCCTTATCAACAAAAGTAGATTTTAGTTTGTATCTATGATACACTCCAAGACACTAAAGCATACATACAAATACACATACAACGACACACAAACATACATCCATATATACACAAATATCTAATCATATATAAATACCCATATCAACACATCCAGATATACAGTACACCAACAGTCGAGCGCTTACATATAAATACCCATACACAGATATATATGTACACCCATATACATACACACATACATATACATATACACATTTAAACATACACAGATATACATATATATGCATATATAAACACATACATACACATATATACATACTACATATACACACACATATGCACACTCACACATACATATACATACATATGCATATGTATACACATATCTACACACACACAAGTACACATATATATCTCTATATACCCAAACAATACTTACACATTTAGTGGTAGACACTTACCAGAATTTACACCCTTACTCGTATACATAAACAGGTTAACATATGATAATTGCCAATATACACAACCATATACCTTCATATAATAAAAAAACAAAAAAAACTTACATATATATAGCCCTATATACACATATACACATCCAACAGTAGAAACAACCCTACATAACATACAAATATATACATACAAATACAGACACGTATAATACTTTGTAAGTACACAGTACATATTCATATCAATCTGGCGACCATCATGCTAAAAAGGTAATAGTCTATTAAGTTTAACTTATCGTTATCATTGAAAGTATATGATCTCTATACTAAGTTAAATTTAAAACGATGTTTACAGTTAACTGTTAGTTCATATCTTTGATTTAAATGATCAGTCTTATTTTTAAATCTAATTATTTCAAGTTTCTCGTTAAGGCATAGGTAACACGGGGCATATAGGGAGTTACATGTCCGGGCCTTTTTAATTAATTTCCATTTAACCTTAGGTGTTTTATTTTTTTCTTTTAGACTCCAAAAGTATTTGGATAATGAAGTCATATATTTATAGTTACTATTATTAAAAGATTGCATATGACCCCGCGAGCGTTCCTTGAATGGTCTCATGGTGCAACCTATGTAGAATTTCTTTATATTTGGATTTTCTAGTGTTGATATTGTACTGAGATAAACTACAGAGCTAGTTAAACAATTATTTTTTAGTGGACAATTATTGGGATTCCTGCAGTTACATGATTTATTATTTGTGTCATTTTGCTTAGTGTTGCTTTTCGCAACCTTGTGGGTTGTCAGGCTCTCCGAATTCGTATACTTGCTGAATATACTATTGTTATGTTTTTTAATTATTTTCTCTAGGTTATCTGCACAACTATAGCTTAACTTAAGAGTATTGGAGTTAAATATTTTACTAAGTGAGTTGGTTTCAGATTTGGGGAAATGTTTTTTAATGAGGTTTAGAAACAGGTGTCACAATTTAGTTTTAACCATAATGTTAAAAGGGGGAGTATACCATATGATTTTTCTAGATCTCTTTCTGCCATTATTGTTGCTATTTATAGGGCTTTTATATTGAATATTAATATTATTGTATCCACTATTTTTAAGTGCAGAATTGTAAAGGTCTCTATGCTTATTAAAAATATCTCTGTTTGAAGAGTTATTACTGATCTTACATTCAATAGAATAGGGTATGTGTTTGATGATTGCAGGGGGGTGGTTACAATTTGGATGTACGTATACTGGATTGGAATTAATTTTTACATATGGTTGGTATGTGTTGCTGGTGAGGTCTAGGGTAACGCCTAGGAAGTCTACTTGTTTAACATTAGTGGTAACTATTACTCTGAGACCTAGATCCTTAAATACCTTATGTATCATTTTTCTAATACGATCTACTTTAATTTTAGTGGAATTCTTAACTACTAATAATCCATCGTCCCTATATAATCCTACACTATCAGAATCTAGGCAATCAAAGGCACTTAAATTATACAAAAGAAATAATCCAACAAGATCAGAAGCTTCTGCAGAATCCGGAGAACCCATTGAAATGTCAAATTTTTCGTTACAGGACTTTTTGGTCCACTGTTCATCTTTGTAGATTAGAACCGAATTTCTGCACTCCATGATGGTATTCACTTCTCTTTCAGAAATGTTGGAGTATTCCCGAGCGAAATCCAGGGCCAAAGTGAACGGATTTTTGGATATAGATGGATAATAGTCTGTAATATCAAACTGTATGAAGGTACATTTGTCCTTATATCCGATGTTGGTAAACCAGTTGATGACATCAGCTGTGTTAATCCATTGTAGTAGTCCGAGGGTTTTCTTTATGGAGTAGTTGGTTCTTTCCAAGATGTTCTTACTGATCCTGCCGATTTCCGGTCTAGTTGGGTTTATAATCCTAGTGGATGGCTTAGATCTGAAATCGGGTTTGTGATCTTTTAACCAGATATATGCTTCTTTAGATTGTAATTTACTAACCCGATCACTAATCCTTAGTTTATCAGTAATTTATTTACTGATAAAGTTAATTTTATCAATTTGGTTAAAGTTGTCCGTATCAATTTTTTTGTAATTACTGGTTAGACTATTTATTACTAACTTGTCATAATTCTTAGGGGATAATTTATAAAAGTTGGCTGTCTTATCTGATTTAACATATAGGTCTTCTGATTTATTGATATCTTTGACAATGATATCCAGATTTTTTTGGAAACAGTTCTTGAATTTGTAGAAGGTTAATCCCTTGATGATATTTAATAGATCGTTTTCGAAACCCAATAGATCTTTTATTATCGGTGCTGTTTTCAGACTTTTAAAACCATAATTCTCTTGTTCATATAGTTGCTCCTTATTTTGAAGGAAGAAGTAAGCCTTCCATCTCATTCTCCTTATGAAGTTTTCGGTTTGCTGAGTCAAATGGACGAAATAATCCCTTTTGTTTGTGGTGGGATAATTCGAAATCCATATTTATCCATATTATAAGAATATAATAGATAGTGCTCGACAGTAATAGGAGCTAATATCCAAGTTTAGGATTGGTATATACGGAGTGAATTCCAATAACCAACAATTACTATTCTTTAAAGAGTGCTCAATACAGAGTAGAGCAGATATAATTATTTATTTGAATATTACAAAATAAATATGTTATAAAATCACGACAAAAATAGCCATTTTGTTTCAAATATATATATGTGTATGTGTGTGTATGTGTAAAATAAAATATAGGTTTTAGATGGGTAAAGGTGCTCCATATTAGAGTTAGAGTGAAGTTCATTTTCTCCATCAAGACATTCATTTCTGTAGCATACTGCTACCAGCAAGCAGAAACATTTTTTCTCCCGATGATGGCCATGTTGGCCGAAACTAGTCGAGGAATCTAAATGAAATGATAATAATAAAACAAAAGAATATTAATCTACAACCCAGTATGTCTGAAGATTTTAATAATTTTTTAAAATAATTTTTATCGTTCAAAATATATATACATATATATATATATATATATATATATATATATATATATATATCCAGAGTGCATAAGAAAAAATTATCTACTACAAATAATTTAAAACAGCTGACCTTATCCTCAAATATAACAACACACCTGCAAAATCAAAACTAAAAAAAAACGAACATTATCTGTCTTCGGAAAATAAAGCATCTCTATAACCCTAGATACATGTACACAAACCATACATCTAATTAAATATAAAAATAAAATCATGCTTGATAATGGCTGAAAGTATATCCGCAAGCGCTCGGAATTACAGAACATATCTGGACACTTTCTACACAGCCTGTGTCGGGAAAAGAAATCACTTGTTCGAACACAGGAACAATTAAATAAAAAACTTTATCGCAGTACATTTTCTTTCGTCTTTAATGAAACATATATATATAAGAGAAGATACCTAAATACAGAATATATATATACAGGGTGTCCATAAATTTCGTGTGCACATTAAAATATTTATAACTTGATTTGTATTTGCGATAGAAATAATTTGTAAAAGTATTAGAAAGAAGTAAATCCATGTTTTTTAAGGTTTTGTTTATTTAAGTTTCCACATGTCCCCCATCATTAGCAATACAAAGGGTAATAGGATTTTGCAGTTCACGGAAAACATTTGTCAACTTATTTACAGTAATGCCTGAAATCACATTAGTTATTTTAGCTATACTTAAAACTAGGTACTTTAAACTTTATAACATTTTTTACAGATTATTTCTATCGCAAATACTTTATGGACACCCTGTATATATATATATATATATATATATATATATATATATATATATATATATATATATATATATATATAGATATATATATATATATATATATGTGTGTGTGTGTGTGTGTGTGTGTGTGTGTGTGTGTGTGTGTGTGTGTGTGTGTGTGTGTGTATTCTTGTCTTCCTTTCCAGCCCGTCAACATTGAAATTGCAAAAGTGATAGGGAATCAATAAAAAGTTCTTGTGGAAGTAATAGTAAATCTATTCAATTTTACAAACTTTTTTGACAAAAATGTATCGTCATCATTCCATATTGACTTTTGATAATGTAGTTTATTGCGCTTTCTACATAGTTTCAGACACCTGGGAAGGCCACAATCAAAAGACAAAATGCATCACATCTCTATCAGTATTTGCGAAGACAGTTCTTGCAACTGCTTATATATTAGCACGACTTTGTTTTATTTTAGCATTTTCGTAATCTTGGGGCACATATCCAAGTCGTCCAAAGAGACAGTCATAAAAAAAGACATTTGTTGCACTGTTTGTTCACAGAGCGACAGAATTTATTTAAACATGGGATTATCTCGTGTTCTAGGCTTGGTGAGAACTTGTAAGAATTTACTGTTCGTGATGATCTTTCTTTACGTAGAAATATCGATTTCAGACGTTCGTTTACCTTTTTCTCGTGTAATTTTTCTTGTTCGACATACATGCAACGTTTGTTCATCCAAATGTAACATAAACAGGATGACACCATTTTTTTGCACCTCAAAGATATCTGCATTCATTTGCTTAAAAAATCGAGTTATATCAACACCGGTAAAATATTTACGAACGCCCTTTCAGAACTCACGTCAAAATTATAAGAAAAATGTCGGTAGCGACCAAAAAATGAATCTGTCCATGTTGTCCATGTATAATAGAGTTATTCTTCTGTCTAAAAGTAAGATCTACTTCATCTGGTTTTCTTCTGAACAACTTATTCCCACTTTTGAGAAGCAAGTGTTTTTGATTTCTATCTAAAACGATGTCATTGTCGTTGAGAATTGAAAAGGGAAAATTGAAAGGCGACAGGACGCTGGAAATGATAGGGCGGGAAATAGCAGACGAATATCAGGAAATGAAGGCAAAAGGAAATATGGATGAGAGAAAATGGAGACAAAAGTGAAAGAAAAATCGATGGAAATTAGCGGATATAGAAATGGGGGGGAAAGATTAAGATTAGAAGTGTGTATCATAAAGAAAGAGAACGATAGAAAAAATATTTAATAATTAGGACAGCGGGCAATATCAGAAAGAATAAAGAAAGAAAGGAGGAAAGAAAGAAAGTAAGGAAGAAAAATGTAAGAAAGAAAGAAATAAAAAAGAAAGAAAGATAAAAAAGAAAGATAAAAAAAGGAAAATAAAGAAAGAAGGAAAGAAAAAAGAAAGAAGGAAAGAAAGAAAGAAGGAAAAGTAAGAAAGTAAGAAAGAAAAGAAGGAAGAAAGAAAACAAGAAATGAAAAAAGAAAGAAAAAAGAAAGAAGGAGAAAGAAAGAAAGAAAGAACAAAGGAAAAAGAAATCAATAAAACAGAAGGTAAGATAAATAAAGCAAAGAAAGAAAGATAAAAGAAAGAAAGATAAAAGAAGGAAAATAAAGAAAGAACGAAAGAAAAAAGAGTGAAAGAAAGTAATAAAAAGAAAGAAACAAATAAAGGAGGAAAGAAAGAATGAAAAAGAAAGAAACAAATAAAGGAGGAAAGAAAGAATGAAAATGTAAGAAAGAAAAAAGAAAGGAAGAAAAGAAGAAAGGAAAAAAGAAAGAAAAAAGAAAGAAAAAGAAAGGAAGAAAAAAGAAAGGAAGAAAAAAGAAAGAAAGATAAAGAAGGAAAAAAGGAGAAAGAAAGAAAGAAATAATAAGGGTAATTTTAGTCGTCTGCGTATAAGGAAACATTCGGCATTATTTGACCGCACAACTAAAACTGCTATCGTTATATTTATGTTTCATTTAAAACAGTTTTTGAGGAAAATTTATTTGTCAAATCCAGTAGTTAGTCTTTCCAGCACTGACGTTGGCTTTCTTTTTAACCTTTTATTTGAAGTAGTGCAGAATGTCAGCATCTCCATTTTTTCATTATTTTCTCTTCGAATTCCATGTGCTATCCATTTTAGTCGTTGCCGTTGCTGAAGGTCCTCAACTGATGATGTTTCTGTTATCTGGTAGATTTCTTTGTTTGCGATTCTGTAGCGCCAATCCAGGATGGTCATCGTTGTGAACTACTCGATCGAAGCTATTTTTAACCATTGATCTGAGAAAGCGTTTTTTATGCAGACAGCGGTTTAGATATTTCTCAAATAATTTGATGCCATACTTAACATCTATACAAAAAGAGCCTCGATCTGACGAATCTATTTAAGAACATGACTTGAGTTTTGAAGTTAACGTTTGTGTTTTGTAGCAGTTTACCATGTTGTGTGAAACTATACCTAACATTGCCTTTTCCATGTTCCATTTCCGTGTCTCGAAAATTCTTATAACTGATCCATAGACAGAAGTATTTTAAGTGTTTGCTATTTACTAATTCTGCATGTTGTATTTTTATTTTCTGATTGTTAGAGAAAACGAGAAGTCAGAATCAGCAAGTAATAAAAATTGTCGAGTAAGGTGAAGATTCACAAGAGCAAAAAAATTGAGAAGGTTAAACGGAGAAATCAAAGAAAAAAGAAATACTTTGCTGATAGGAAACGAATAAAAAGGACGGTGGATAGGAAAAGGGGAGAGATAAGGAGAGGGAGGAAAATAAAGAAAATGACAAAAAGAAAAAAACATAAAATTATTCAAAACAGAGATAGAGAGGGAAAGCATGAGGTTATCTTGTACCGATTCCGAAAAGCGATAAAGACAAGCGGAAATGTCTGAATGAAATTGAATAAATGCAGAGATGTATAGGAATAGAAAATGTCAGTATGAAAGGCGAGTGGCCTATTGAATTATTAGGGTGGAATTTTATTGAGAGATAGGCATAAATTGATGGTGTTCTGTGCATCTCTCAGTGTAGGTGCAATACATGCTGGTTGTGATAAGCTCAGGATTGTATCGTAGAATAATATATTAAAGTATCGTCGACGAAAAGAACCAGAAGTATTCAAGACATATCTCTTTCTCCAATACACTTCCTGTCTTTATAAATATTTAGACACACACACACACACACACATATATATATATTACATTAAATGATATTTAATGGATACTTGTATTTGAGTAGATGCACCGTTTATTTTTAACTGTATTTTATTTCGTCTGCCAGCCTGAATATTCAAGAAATCTTATGTAAGATAAAATTGGTACTTTAGTACGGAAAAAATATTTTGATTCAGTTACGAAATTTTGTGATAATCTTAAGTGCCACTTAAGACCCTCTAGTGATTTACAAAGGAGGCTGCATATGGAGCAAGAGTGAGGATTGCGGGATGATATCACTGTTAGATTGGCTGACCGTTTAGATCTTGCTTCAGACAAGCAGATTGAAAAATGAAGAGTCCACTAAAACTTGTTGAACTCCATTCTATATATGTTTGTGTGCATGTGTGCGCACGCTTTTTTGTGTGTGTATGCATATATATATATCAATTACTTAATTATATATATAAATATATATATATATATATATATATATATATATATATATATATATATATATATATATATATATATATAATTAAGTAATTCATCGAGTCTGAAAGCTCAACAGAATGCAGAAAGCAACAGGACGGCCGTCTTCAGCAGTGCACATCCACTACCGCGAATTGAATCCCTGACAGTTAGGTTATCAAACAAACGTCATATATATATATATATATATATATATATATATATATATATATATATATATATATATATATATATACAGAATGCGATGTGTAAATTGTGGACATTTTATCATTTTAATTTTTGTATGATTTTGATTTTGTTGACTGCCCAATATAGTAAGATCAGTTGAGCACCGCCTGTAGGAAAAAATATCACCATAGCACAATTCAGCACGCCAGAAATTTAAAAACAACATGCTGTACTGCTTTGCCTTCGCGCCCAACGCTCCAATACGAACATTCCGGTGTGCCTGGTTGTCAGGACAGTGCAGATGATTCGAAATAAGTTAGTTGAGTCTAATAGTGAACTATAAGCAAGATGAATCTTCACAAAAAAAAACACAAGGAAAGACAACTAACCTTATCATAAAAAAAATTAACACACCTGCTAAATCAAGATTTGTTACGTAATGACAGTCCTAGTATATGGCAGTGAATTCTGAACAATTTACTCGCAGATGAAGAAGAGACTTGAAGCAGCTGATATCTGGTCCTATAGAAGGATGCTGATAATACTATGGACCGAACATGTGAGCAATGGCGAAAATATAGAGAAAATGGAAACAAAACGGATAATTATACTTAAAATAAGAAAGAGAGAGTTGAAATAATATGTGGAAAGAGGGCTTCAAAATATGATACTCACGGGATAGAGTGAAGGCCACAGGGATTCAGGAAACAATGCATAACATACTTAAAGAGCTTCAGTAAATGGATGGCGGGAAAGGGTTTAGGAGCGAGAAAGAAAAGAGATGAAATTTACCGGAATTGTGGAGAACCAGGATCCACACGTTCTGCTATGACACGTCACATACAAGAAGAAGAAGAAGAAGAAGAAGAAGAAGAAGAAGAAGAAGAAGAAGAAGAAGAAGAAGAAGAAGAAGAAGAAGAGGAAGAAGAAGAAACAAAGGGTATATCACTCATCACTTCCTCACACTTTCTTTCCATGTGTGTACGCTTGTGTGCGTTCGGATGCCTTTAGGCTTGAAATGAATTCCTGAAGGAAAGAAAATAATGACAGTAACTATGTTATTTCCATGGAGTTGATTTCTAGAGATGTTGGAAAATATCTAGCAAGGCACGTTATTCCCTGGATAATTTGACAGATGAGCACACTGATGATCCATCGGTTCAAATTCGCGGAAACTTCGAAGTTACACATCATATAATGTCCGTCCACTCTTTTCCGATCACCCTCGTCTACCAGGGCGGTTACCTAGACGCTATTGCAGGCACACGTTCAACCCACACTGTCCAACTGTGGTTTATACTGCAACTATGCTGAATAAACATTAGTTGATATTTCTGGGTAAGCGAGCATAATTTAGGGGGAACAAAACAAGGGAATAAACCCTGAATTACAAATGATGCCGTCTACCCAGTTTCATTCACAAGGTTTGATTTAATCCGTTGTATGATATTTTCAGGAACTTTCCAGATGCACTTTCGCTGGAATCCTCTACACAGTTGGACATATCTGCCATGATGACATAGAAACCCACGCCTCATGGCACGATCGGAAACGTTTTAACAAACTGGTGAAGCTTACAAATAGATATGTTTTATATCAGGTCATCCCATAAGTTCTGTCCGAATTTTGAATAAAGCAAACAAGTGACCAAATGTTACATTTAATTACAGATTCAATCAGCAATGTATTTTCCTTGATTATCTATGACTTCCTTCCATCTATTAACAAGCTTACTAATTCCATTATCTTAAAAAAAACTTTTGGCTTTGATTCGAAGAACTCACACATATCAGTTTTAACCTCTTCCTGTGTTACAAAAGCTGTTTCTTCCAAATGATTCTGTAAGCTATGAAACAAATGGTAGTCTGAAGGAGCAAGATCGGGAGAATAAGGTGGATGAGGAATTTTCTCCCAACCAAATTCTTCGATTTTTTGTGACGTAATTCTTGCTGTGTATGGTCGCGCATTGTCCTGATGAAATATCACCCGTTTTCGATTCACTAGAGCAGGTCTTTTTTCCCTCAAATCTTGGTTCAAACGATCTAATTGCAGACAGTATATTTGAGCATTAATTGTTGCATTAGGTGGTAAGAATTCAAAGTGGATTATTTCTTGGCAATCCCACCAGATTGAAAGAAGAACCTTTTGCCCATGAAGTTCCCTTCTCGGCTGTGGCTGGTTGTCCTTCTCCTTTACCAAGCCACTGTCTACGACGCTTAACATTTCGATAAAAGATCCATTTTTCGTCGCCAGTCACAAGTTTATCTAAAAAAGGTGAAACAAGTTGGCGACAATGGAGAGAAGAGCAGATGTCAACTCGGGATTTGAGGTTGTTTTCAGACAATTCATGAGGCACCCATTTTCGAAGTTTAGGAACTTTTCAAAGTTGTTGAAGATGACGATGAACAGTTGTATGGTTTGAACTGAGAACCACTGCCAATTCCCCAACTGATAAAGCAGGATTTTCTTCAAGGGCTGCTTCAAGAAGCTTTTCATCAAACTCAACTGGACGTCCGGTTCGATCTTCATCTTCAAGGGTGAAATTTCCACCACAGAATTTTGCAAACCATCGTCTGCAAGTTCTTTCGTTCACACATTCCTCTCTATAAATTGAGTGAATGTTTCTAGCCGCTTCGGCTGCTGAGTTTCCTTTCTTGAACTCGTAAAGAATTATGTGCCTCAAATGATTCTTGGGTACTTCCATTTTAGTAGGGTTCTAATCAAACAAAATTTAATTTTATTGTTCTCTGAAATAAAATTTGATCAGTTTAAATGCGTCTAACAATAAAAATAATGTCCAGCTCCATTAGACATTATAAAATACTCTTTAAATTGCATTCATTTTAACAAAAAGTTAAAATTCTGACAGAACTTATGGGATGACCTAATACAAACACACACGATGGCGCTCTGAAAATAATATATTCTACTTACTTCCACGAAAATTATAAGTTAGCAGAAGCAAATAAAAAGAGTATATAAGCTTCTACACTTTTTCAAACAGTCGACATTATTTCCATGGCAGTTTGGATAGCGATGAATAATGTTTACTACCAAAGAATGTCAAGGAATACCTTTTTTTCGAATGTAGAAGTGCATTGATAGTTCAATGTTTTCAGAACCTTCTGCTCCTAGGCCTGTAATAAGAAAAAAGGAAAACATATATATATTGTTGATTATCGGGAAGATTTCGCCATTAATGCCTTCCCACCAATATTCGTTGCTGATGTCAAAACCTAAAATAATAACACATAGATTACTTTTTGAGCAACTTCATACAAGCTTCACAATTAATCTATTAAGAATGTTGAAGAATTCGATATTTTTAAATATCTACAGTGTTACTAAATGGGAAAGTGTTTAAGGAGTATAGGGAGGAAGCAAGTATTTCAAATTATAGCATTGTCGGGTCCTAGCTGTGAAAGTCTGATTGGCTGGTTGTTTGGTTGGGTTTTGTTTAACGGCATATCAACACCCCTATGGGTTATTTAATGCCGAAATGTATATATTTTAAACATCATTTTATGGCTTCAACTAAATATATTTTAACCACAACTGTATAACTTCAAGTAAAATGTACTCTTGGTAATTCTACTATATGTAGTGTTGGTAATATATATATATATATATATATATATATATATATATATATATATATATATATATATATATATATATATATGACTTTATTAGTGATATTTTTACTATAGCAATGAATTTTTATATTTAAATAATGTTTTGTTTTTGTTTGAGGGCTTACTATTTACGCATAGAGGGTACCCAAAGATCATGACCAGGAATATGTGCAAGTCTGAAGTAGTGGTACCGTAGCCTGTCCAAACAGCTGCCATGAATATTGTAAAAGAGTAGCAAGAGCCTGGCAACGGAGCGTCAGTGGGTTTGTTTTACTGCATTTCAAACTCAATGGATTATTTAATAACAAACAGGTTATTACAAGAGATGCGTATGAATAGAATATATATTCTTTGATAGAAAACTGTAGACCTGATTTCATTGATATACATTTGTAAAGGGCTTAAAACAGCTTGTGGAAATCCTTATATCTAAAGCAAAGGAATGCATTCCTAAAAGGTCAGTACCGAAAAAGGAATAGATCTTGGTTCAATATCAGCCTCAGAAAAGGAGCTTTCAGAGATTTCAACAAACAACCTTCAACCTCTAATTTGCCATAATTTAAACAACTTCGAGGAAAAGCAAGGAAAATAATTAAAGAAAGCAACAAAAAAATGAGGGAAAAAACTACGTCAACAGATTTAATTCTGTCACAAAACCCAAATCTGTATGGGATATGATGAGGAAAATAGCTGGCATACATGATACAGTCTATATTTCTGAGATGAGCTATTATGTAAACTATTTAATGAGTGCCAGAGAAAAGCGATAATAACAACAAAAATTTCAATATAAGCTCTGGTAAAAAAAAATGCAATGATAACAGCGAAAATTGCAATATGAGCACTGGTAAAATATTTTCTAAAGACATTAGGTTTATAATAAGCAGAAATCAATACACAGATATCTTCAAGGACACAGTGGATAAAAGCGTTAGATCCAGTGACAGGATCCAAAGAGTGTGAGTTCAATACCTCTTTAAGGCTGTGGAAAACTTTCAGAGGGGACTTAACAGGAGATAACTGCCATCCATTAGACATGGCACGTGGAACTAGAATAGTCTAACCCAGTGAGCGAAATAAAGGGTTCAGTTCGACATGAAGGCCGAAACGTTGTAATAAATATGGCGGCAAAAATGCGAATAATGTTAATAGTGTACATAATACCTCATCTCAGAAATATAGACAGATACTGAAGGATCGGTACGGACAAATTGAAACATCCTACCAGAAACTCTCACGAATATCGAACCATCTGACATTCCTACACCGATGCAGAGATCTACAACTCATCCCTTCAGGCTTGCCAATACTTGCCGTCAATTCTAGAAAAAGCGGGTCACGCCCTTGTCCAAGAGAAGCTGATATCTACCAGAGGCTCGAGGATTTCTTCAACAGAATTACCAATGAGGAAGACCAGAATAGGATGCGAAATGACCTGGATAAACCCTTCAGACATGAATTCGATGTAGCACAAAAATTAAACAGATTGAACGATCAGAAGGTGACGCACAAGGTCCATCACTGACCAGTGAAAGCAGTAATCAACATCTGCCAATATCAGCTGAGTAACTCTGAGGAATCAGTATTAAATAAGGGTCTCAACTTCGCCACAACCATCCGGCGAGTGCCATAGTTGGACATCATTGCCAGAGTCGAAGAGGTGGCCTTGGGCTTCCCTCAGGCTCAGGAGAATGAACTAAGATGGAAGGTGAGAGAGACTTCGGAGAGGGCCAAGCCGCCCAGATCAAACATCACGAAACTGGAGAGGCTGGTGATCGGATCCCTACAGAGGAACAAAAACATCTTCATACTACCGGCTGACAAAGGCAATGCAACTGTAGTGATGGACAAATCAGATTATACAAGGAAGCTGGAAGGCCTCATTAGCAATGGAAGCTACAGCAAAGTAAGAAAGGATCCTACAATGCAAACGAAACGCAAACTGTCGCAGATACTAATCAAGGACAAGGATCACTTCGCACCTAAGACGTATAGGCAGTTATTGCAACGTTACTCCAAGATACCTCACATATACGGTCTCCCTAAGATTCACAAAGACGGTATTCCGCTCAGGCCGATTGTTAGTTGCCAAGGCTCTGTGTGCCACCCTCTGAGTCGCTTCTTTGTAGATATAATTGCCCCATTGATCGGAAAGTCTCCTTCATATGTCTGAAACTCCGCCCACTTCGTTGAAATAATCAAAGATGCTCCCATCCTATCCAACCAGATGGTGAGCTTGGAAGTGGTGAGTTTGTTCACCAAGGTACCCACGGAGGAGGCACTCTCAGTAGCCAGTAACAGATTAGCCTCTGACTCATCCCTAGAAGAAGGGACCAGTATTCCAATAGATAATCTGATGGAGATGTTGACTTTTTATACACAAACAACACACTTCGGAATGGGTCACACATATATCGACAGGATGATGACTTAGCAATGGGCTCGCCATTATCACCAGCAATGGCGAATATATACATGGAATACTTTGAGGAAATGGCATTAGAATCTATATCTCTAAAGCCAACACTTTGGTTAAGGTACGTAGATGATACCTTCATACTCTGGCTACACCAGGAAGATGTTCAGGTTCTACTGAACCATGTGAACTCAATAAGACCTTCGATACAGTTCACGAAGGAGAAAGAGAGTAACAACACACTCCCATTCCTGGATGTTCTAATATCTCGAACAGAGCATGGGTTCAAGACATCCGTATACCGTAAACAGGCATTCACCTGACAGTACCTCAATTTCAACTCCCACCATCCATACAGCATAAAGAAAGGGATCGTCTGCTGCTTACAACACCGAGCAAAAGTCATAAATGGTGACCCAGAGATATTAGATAAAGAATAGGTCAGTATAAATAGTACTCTACAACGCAAAAGCGGGATGGGCGGGTACAAGAGGAGGACAACACTCAGAAACTATTCAGCCTGCTTTATGTGAAGGGGTTATCAGAGAAAATACAAAGGATCTGCGGTCCATATAACATCAGGACAACCTTCAAAAGCTAGATGACACTTCGCATATATCTCTCACGCCTAAGACCACTCCAATAGAGGGGAACATGACTAAGGACTGTGTGTACACTATCCCGTGCAGCTGCGGAAAGAAATATAAAGGAGAGACAGGCTGCCCCCTTAAGGTAAGGCTTCAAGAACACCAGAAAGCTGTAACACGAGGGTAAGAGGAAAGATCAGGCATGGCTGTCCACATATGGAGGGAAAAGGGAGATCACCGCCCTCTGTGGGGTCAGGTTGAGATCATAGACAAAGAACATCATTAGAAAATTCGTAAACTTAAGGAATCAGCACACATGCTAGGCCACAAAAATCTCCTGAAAATGACATGTTGCTTTTATATTTTCCTTCGATAATCTCCCTTTACTTTTTTCAGAAATCGCATGTTCTTGCTGGATGCCTCTCATGGCAGTTAGTACATCTTATTACATCGTGGCATTCTTCTTCAGAATAGTTTGAATCCCATTAACCACCTTTTCCCCTCTGTTGAGCATCGCTATGATGTCCAGGTTTTTGGCACCTAAAGCAACTTAGTGGAGCAGGGATATATACTTCCACTGGCTCAATATTATACACTATTTTTATTTGGGGGGAATTTCAAAAGTAAGGATATATGTGTCAGTTATAAATGTTTCCCCTTTTCTTTTAATTGAGATTTTATGGTCATCACTGACCCCTTGGCTTCCTAATGCAGATATAATTTCCCCAGAATGTGGCCAGTTACCAGACAGTACGAGTTGCCACCCATGGTATGCAAGTAGCCTTACTAAGAGGATCTCCCCATCTGCAGAGATGCAGTCGGCATATTCTGAACTCCAACCGACAGAGCATACTTCTCTGGAAGCAGTTGAAGGGTGGGAAGCAATATATCACATAAAAGGCGATACGAACTCTTTTGAACATTGTCGAGGCTGGAAATTGAAGATTGGTTAGCTCCCGTCTCGAGGTGGCTGCAATACTCCCTTTTGTAGGAATTAATAGTACCTTCATGACGCTACAAAATATATATAATGTGATTTTTTTTTAAATTTTCTTAAAGAATTCTTATAAGACAACGTTTAGTAGGCATTAACTACGCAGTCAATAATAGAAACAGTAGCATCTATTTGTTTGTTTTGAAATGGTCTTAAGAATAGAGAAAAAGTTTATTTTTAAGCTAGCTAAGCCGAACGTAAAATAAAATTCTCTAATACCTCAAGAGATTTCTATCTCAGAATTAATGATATGTTTTCGGCTACGGCTTCCCCATGAATATAATCAAAATAAATATCCTTTAAAATGTCCTTTGACATATGGTCTCGGAACAGGGAATCAAGGGTTTTACAAGAATCAAAATAATAAATGGCAATGTTAAAATTATAATGAAAAAATAAAATGTTTCGTTATGATCTGAAATTCCATTTTAACTGCATTAAAAAGAAAATGTTTCCATACATATATATTATGAATAAAGACAATAGGAAAACTTTTCTCTATCAAGGTCTTTCATCTTCTACTGGATTTTATCATCGTAAACATAAGAATTTTATATTTGCAACACATGTTTATAAACAGAAATAAAACTATCGTTCTTTCTCTTTATGTACGATATCCCCTCAGGATCTAGGCCCTCCACAATTTCATGTCCTTTGTAGCTCGTAATGAAGTTTTATTTTCGTTATTTCTCCTAAACTTTGTTTCGCCATCAATTTACTCAAGTCCATCATGTATGTTATGCGATATTTGCCCCTTTCCCTTTTGGCCTCAATCTCTCCTGTGTGTATTAAACTTTCCAAGCACTCCTTCCTCATTATCTGCTCCAGAAATATCAACTGTCTCTTCCCGATGTTATATTTTTTTCTTTTTGTGTCCATTTTCTCTAAAACCACGTTGTTGCCCACATGTTCGGCCCATGGTATCCTCAGCATCCTTCTGTATAATCACATCTGTTTTTGCTTCAGGCCTCTTTTTCATATTTGAGGAAATTGTCCAGCATTCACTGCTATGCAGCAGGACTGATAATATGTCACAAGTCAGTATTCTTTTCTTTGTTTCTAACGACGTTTTTCTGTTTCTTAATACTCTGCTTAGCTTTTGAATGCTTCTTTCACTGTCCCAATGCCTTGCACATTCCGTTTTCTGTTAGAACACTTCCCTGATATTTGAAATTTTGTACTTGTTTGATTTTGGTATCACCGATTTGCAATTTGCATTTTGGTATCATCCGTTTGCTAACAACCATGCATTTTATCTTCTTGCCGTTTATATTTAATTCTTTCTTCTCACTTTCCTTCCCTACCTTCTGTGGGAGCTTTTGTAGGTTTCTTTCTATGCCTACTATCAACACTGTGTTATCTGCATATCTCATGTTGTTAAGATTGTAGCCTCCAATAATGAATCCTGTGAGGAAATCTAATTCTCTCAGAGTTGCCTCGCTTTATACGTGGATTAAATCCGGTGAGAAGACACATTGTCTAATAAACCTTTCTATTTTTGTATATCTGCTGAATTCATTTTCTATCTGTATGCAAGCGACTCAGTGTCAGTATGCCTTCTGGATTATTTAGTATCCTTCCCAAAATGTCAATGGCTGCTGAGAAGTTGTAACAGATCTTTGTGGGGTACTTTATCGAACGCATTTACGTAATCTATAAATCTACAAAACATTCAAAAATATTCTAAAGACGAACTGTGAAAATTATGGTAAACTATGGAGAATGTTGTAAGTTATTTAATTCACTGCCTAATAAATAAGAGTAAATGTTTTTATTGTTAGTGTTCATTTTTATTTACTTTCTGTATATATTTTTTTATTTATTTACTTACGTTTCATTTGTATATGTGTTAATCTTGGGCGAAAAATCTATCGAAAAGCACAAGGGAGTTGTAATTTTTTTTTAAATTTAACTTTAATATTTCATTTTAAAAATTGGTTAATGTGATCATCGATTCTTCTTGAGTGCAGGCATTATCTTAATTTTAAAAAATTTTTTTTAATAAAATGTACCCATTACAAGGCTCAAGAATCACTCAATATAGAGATTTACTGAATATCGTATATGATATGGAGATGAGAACAGAGGGTAGGAAAGGATATTTAGTAAAATTTTATGTAAAACCGGTGTCAAGTGTGAAGTACGTCTAAGAAAACTTTACGATTCTGAATGCTATGTATCTCTATACACTCACACCCTCTCTCTCTTCCATCCTCCCTCTTTTACCTCTCTTTCTCTCCCAGCCTCTCCCTCTCACCCTCTCTCTTTCACCCCCTCTCACTCACACACACTCTATCTTTCTCCCACTCTCTTTCTTTCACACACATTTTTCTCACCCTCTCCCTTACGACGGAAATCACCCTAATTTCTGAATTTTTGTATTCAGAGATAAATTAGAAATTTCCACATTGAAAATAAAATGAGAAATTTTAAAGATAATCTACATAGGATTATGTCTATTTACAGAAGACGCCATCGTGACTGGAATATTCCACTTGAGGCATTTTTATCGATAATAAGAGGGCAGGTACTTAATTTAGAATTTCATGTTAGTTCTAGACAGACTTTTAATGGTATTGGCTTGTTAGATCTGGTGCCTTAGCAGTTCAGAGGGAATATTTATAAAAATATATTTGCAGCGAAAGGCTAATATATAAAAAATGAGTGCAAATAATATGAGCAGAAACCTCATAATAATAATAATAATAATAATAATAATAATAATAATAATAATGTAGAGGTAACTTCGACTTTCAGTTTCTTTCACCAAATGCATTTATCATCGAATAGAAACTTTACAGGAATTTTCCCTTATGATGATTATTTGCCTCATGTTCTTATAATAATGAATTCACTATACATCTAACCCTTGTCCTCCCATTATATATATATATATATATATATATATATATATATATATATATATATATATATATATAAGCATCATTTGTGCGTCCTGAACAAAGCATCCTGACGGAGACCGACACCTCTTCATGCTAATTCGAATTCAGATTTATTCCTTCTCCTAAGATGTCTGCGATTAAAACCTTTAGGACCTAATGTGTCCTGCTCTTTGTCCCGAGATGGTGGTCAGTTGGAATCATATATTTCCCAAGAGTATTAACACAGAAGAGAATTTGAACCCGACTCCACGATTCATCAATGCGAGCTGATATCGGCCCTTGGATAACAGAAACTTAAATCGAACTCTCTTTGTGCCTTTTTAATTACAAGTAGATTTAAAGAATATATATGTGTGTGTGTGTGTGTGTGTGTGTGTGTGTGTGTGTGTCTGTGTCTGTGTCTGTGTGTGTGTGTAATGTCAGTATTGCTTAAATACATTTCACTGTCTTGTTTCTTTTTATTATTTATGAAAAACAAATATCTAAATATGGGTAAAAATTTATTAATCGTCCCGCGTATATCTCCCCTGGAGAACTATTTATTTGTATACTAGTTTTTAGTGTTTCCTTACTGTGGGGATGAAGTAGCAAGTCGCTGCCAGCTACCTGTATTTTGCCGTGACTATTTTTTAGAAATGTATGTGTTGAGTTTTGAGCACAAACTCAAGCCTGATTTTTTTTTTTTACTTCTAACCGGCTTTTGTCGGTCTTCCAAGTAATTGAGATCTTTCTGAATTTCCCGTTGTCACATTTGTCACGTCAGCTCTACCTTACATGAGACATGACATTCTGATGGAATATTTCGTCTATATTAAACTCAATTTCCCTCTTCTTCCTTCGATTCGTTGTGCACAAAAATCTACGCAGTCTCGAGGCCACCCGATTCCTGACATCCAGCCTAATGCTGTTTGTAAACTTTACACTTCTAATGTTATAGCATTTATATCGGCATCACTATTTAGTGGCTGAGATAATTGGATATTCCAACTGGTTGTCGTCGGCTGTATTTAAATCCAATTAAAAGTTAGAAGTTTTAATATTTATTTTCAAGTTAGGCAAGCACAAGTTGCATCTTCCTCAGGCCGGCGTTAATACCAAATAACAAACATACCACTACGTCATTTGCGGTGAAAACTTATTAAAAAAGTCGAAAGAAAAAAAAACTTCTCATTAAGAAAAATATACACGAATGAATTTATTTTACATAAACAAAATATCTGTGATTATTTTAATTGGAGACATTTTTTTAATTTTATGAAATATGTTTATAAGATATGCATTTTCAAAATATTATGTATCTGTATATGTATCTGTATATGTATCTGTATATGTATCTGTGTGTATATATTAGGCGTGTGTAAAACATTCCAATCGGTGTAGTTGTAAGAAATTAGAAACAGAAATATTTTTTTGATAAAACTAAAAAAATATAGAAATCGTTGGCAAATATGTGTATGCATGTATGTTTGGGTGTATGTGAGAAATATATATATATATATATATATATATATATATATATATATATATATATATATATATATATATATATATATGCATACATATATATATATACATTTATATATATATATTAGTATAGATATATGTGTGTGTTGTGTCGTGTGCGTTTTTGTATGTGTGTATTGTGTGTGTATGTTGATGGTTTTACTGAAGTGTTCTCAGTGTACATGTGTTTGCAAATTTTTTTTACTAATATTCACCAATATAAGTCACAAGAGCCAGTCAAGGTTGTCGTAAGGTCATAAAAGTACAAAGTAAAAATGAAGATTATGATGATATGGAAGATTGATAGATGACTGACTCTAAACTTGAATAGGTTAAGATTGTAGGGTTCATTAAAACATCCACGCGGGTGGCTGATTCAAAGAATAGCGGTTCTTGGGAAGAAATGAAACTTCTTTACAAATGGAATACGAAGGGAATGCGTGGGAGTCGACCCTAGAATCACAGCATGGTAGGTCTTAGTTGTAAGAAAGGAACATTTGACATGAAATAAAATAGAAGAGCGATAGTCCTGAGTTTTGCATCTGTGCAATATGATCTGTCGGGTTGAAAAGAATTTATCCTCCACAAGACTCCATAAACGCTTTTGAACCCAAGAAAATGAGGATTGTTAAGCTTCAGCTCAGATATGCTATTACCGAATTCTTGTAAAGTTAATGCATGGAAGAAGAAGTCAGTTGCTTCTTGGAGACGTACAAGAGACATACTATTTCTCCTGCATTTTTAACTATTGAGATCTGGAGGAACATTATTTACAGTAGACGTTCAAGGGAATTAATCTCATTTATGAAATAATACTAGGTTCCTTTTGGAGGTACTCAATGTTACTAACCAGTTCTTCTCCATCGAGCAATTAGAGTTTGATCCGAAGAATGACTTGCTACCAAAAGCTCTGATCACCTGGATATTTCGGTGTGCGCCCATAAACTGCGGTATCATGTGCATTAATATATAACAGAATGAGAGTCAGACCGAGGAGAGAAGATTTTGGGGGAAACGCCTGCGTTGATCTTATGGGCTCCAGATGACTGGCCATTGAAAGAGATGACATAGAAGAGTTTGTGAAGCAACCACCTATTCCACAATTTGACGAATGCTTTTAAGATGACTTCTCTCTTAATTAATTTATTACAGAGTTATTCACTATGGGCAAGTACATTAGCATTAAAGGGAATTCCATAGTTTGTCACTCGGGAAGTTCTTTTTTGGGGGTGATCAACAAGAAGGTTTTTGATCATAGACTCAGAGAGTTTATCGAATGTGGTGGGGTGAATGAGTCCTCATCTGCATTCTTTGAAACAGAGCATACACTTAACAGCTTCCAGAATATTTGGAAACATTTCTCCTTCAGACAAAGGTGAAACAGCTTTTCCAATATTGCTTATAATTCTTGGCTAAGATTCTTAAGGACAATCACAGAAATTTAATGTGAACGAGTAGCAGTTAATACGTTTAATGAGTCTGTGGAATTGTTGTATTGAGATACAGATACGGATACAGATGGCACAAAGTTTGTGCTTCGTGCGTTTGGGGAAGTCAGGCAGCATATTTCCCTTGTATAATGTGTAGTTTGAGGCATTAAACGGCTCAACCTTATCCGCCGAGAATTATATAACCGCTGGGGCATTTATGGTAATGATCAATGACGGTTTCCTTCTATTAAAAAGCCCGTTGGTGCTTTTCCATAACGCACAGAATACAAGTCTTTTACAATGTTTGCACTGATTACTGACATATTCACGACGTTTCGGTCGTTGTGTGCTTCGACCTTCTTCAGGTGATTGGAATTTCGAACTGAACCTTTTATTTCGTCCACCGGAGAAGATTGTTCTAGTTCCACTTGCCATGCTTCTTCCGGATATCTCAGTTATCTCTCTTTAACTCAAGTTTTGTTCACCACTTCAGTAGCCCTTTATTGAACTCACAACTCTTTGCGTTAAGTCACTGGATCCAACTAACGTTTTTATCCATTGAGGACATCAGTGTATGAATGTTTGGGACTTATAAACTTAATGTCTCATTTACCATTTTCTACCAGAGAGGCTCATATTGCAGTTTTTTGTTATTATTGTTTTTCTATCGCACACCGTATTACTGGTTCCCATATTGTGTCCTATGCTTGGCCTAGCATATGTGTTGATTCCTTAAGTTTACGTAAGAGACATGGCATAAGGAACTAGAACAATCTACCCCGGTGGACCAAATAAAGGGTTTATTTCGAAATTTTAATCATCATCAGAAGGCTGTAGCGTACAACAGCCGAAACGTCGTGAATGTGACAATAAAAATGAGGACAACAGTCCGAACAATGTAAATAATATAAATAATTACAATACACCTCAACACAGAGATAGAGACTTAGTCTTTTGTTTGTAATTTCAGCTTTGGACTGACGACGCATAGCTGATCTTAGTATTTTCCAGAACTTTCTTGCAAAGATTACGCACATACCTGATCGCGGCAAATGTTTTGCTACACCGTTCTCTCTGATTAGTAATGTCAGTGGTGATTATAGTGACGTATAGCTGCAGTACATTCAGACATTTTCCATAGCTAGATATTTGGCATTTCGTGATACATGATAGCCAGAAACTTGAAACTTTTATCAAAATATTTATTATCTCCAAGTAAACACAAATTGCACAGGGATGAAAATGAGCATCGTTCTTTAACAACATAAAATAGGAAAATGACACAAGTTTGAAATCATTAAAGGTGGAAGAAAGGATTAAACTTCAATTTCAAGACGACAGAACGCGCACTGTTCTTATCAATATGAACAGCCCAACATGTAAATTACAAATTGGAGATACCAAAATCTAGCAAATAAAACAATTGAAATATCTAGGAAGTTTTTTGACTGGGGCGAGAAAATGCAACATCAGAAGGCGCATTAGAATAGCCAAAATATATACCAGAAACTAAGTAAATGTTGTGGATTCCGGGATGAATCCGATATCAATGAATAACAAACGCCAGGAATGGATAAGGAAAATAAATGTATTAACGTAATAATACAAACTGATAATATGTGTTAGTAGATCCAGGAAAGCGGGTTAGTAGCAATAATATATATACGGTCTTGGTATTGAAGTATCACGATATGACTCCTTACTGAGTCTACGTGCTCGCTAACTGTGACTCTTGTGCTACCCTCCTCTATTACAGACATTATTTACTATCCACCCACGAGGGATAGATGTGGCACAAGGACGAGTTTAAAGTGGGATATTCCCGAGCCCGTAAGCTCGGCCAAAAATGCCCGTAGATGCCGTATAAACGGGATCGGGTTGGTCAATATCCCCGAACGAGGCTCTACCCTTCGGCGGAGCCTCGTCCGGGTTCCTCTCTGCTCAAAGGCAGAGAGTTCGACCGACCAACCGAGAAGGCGTAGCCGTCTACTCGATTACAGACTATCCGGCTATTCACTGGTAGTAGTATATGTATACCTCGGGTGAGTCCATTTGTGTAAAAAGGGGAGACCCCTCAATAGTAAAGTATTAAAAAATGGAACAATTTTCTTAGGAACAAAGGAAAGGGTACAGAACTGTTATGTAATGTCATTCTTTCTATATTTCAGTGAATGCTGGACTGAACGTGTGAGTAAAGACGAACTTTCGGAAAAAATGGGAAGAAATGGATTCTTATATTTAACACCAGGAATAAAGAGTTGAAGTTTTTGAAGCTCATGAATGAGATTATGGGCTTTGTAAAATTCTCAGAACAGGTTGAATGCAAGAGTGATAGAGGAAGTAAACGCATAGACTGAGATTAAGTGATGGATAGCGGAACAAGGTGTAGGAAAGTAGGAAAGATAATAAAAAGATAAACATTTTATTAAGAGGTACAAAAGACAGGTAATTATGGAGAGCCATGATCGCCTACTTCCTGAAGGGACACGGAAGTCGTTTATGATAAAATAGTTGGCAATTTTGAATTAGATTATAAATTGTTTCTAACATTTTTAAAACAGAAACTTTTTTCAATATTTTTTATTTTTATTTTTTAAAGCCTCTGAATCTATGAGACAAGTATATATATATATATATATATATATATATATATATATATATATATATATATATATATATATATATATAAGGAAAAGTGTACTGAACTGTTACGTAATATTGATCCTCCTCTATGGCAGTGAATATTGGACAACCTCCTCACAGATGAAGAAAGAGACTTGAATCAGAAGGTCTGGTTCTACAGAAGGATGCTGAGAATACCATGGACTGAAAATGTTAGCAACGAAACAAAACTGGGAAGTAAAAGGACACGAATACTTAACATCATCAAGATACAGTTGAACTTTCTGAGGAACATAATGAAGGAAGAGGGGTTAGAAATGTCATACTCACAGGACAGAGGATAATAATGCATAACCAACTTTGTGTAAATGGATGGCAGAACAGGGTCGCAGAGAGAAAACAAAAAGAGAACAATTTATTAAGACCTAGAAAAGACAGGAAAATGTGGAGACATATAGACATGATCGCCTCCGTCCTGAAGGGACACGAGACACCGAAGAAAAAGATTATAAGATTTCCAAAATATTTAAGACACTTGAACTTCTTTAACGATGACGTTTTTGTTAAATATCTTTAAAATGACAGAAGGAGAAGATTATGCAGGGAAGCAAAGACAATACATTTGATCCGCTGTGAAGGACATAACACGGAAACTGAGCCACATTGAAGGAAAAACCATGTATTTGATTCGCAGAGCAATGCATATGATTATTGGTTGTATGATTCAATTAGATCTACTAGGAGTGATGAAATAAATATATAATTTCCCTTCAATAAAAGTAGATGTCCAAGAACGGAATATGAATATAACTTTATACTAAAACAGTTACATAGTTTGATTAATATTTTTCATGACATTTTGTTGCTAATATCTGAGAATTTATTGATGGGAGAGTGGTTTGCTAATTACTGCTACTTATTTCTTTATCAACCATCGTTGAAAATTATGAAATGTTCCTCAATATGTTTAGCTAAGACCGGTGTCTTGTCTGTTCAAGAATATACGGGCAGAGTAAACGGTATGAATAGCAGACATCAGAGCGTATAATTGGAATATGTAGCATTTGGAATCATTCCTTGTACCAGGAATGCTTGAATACATACGCCAGCCTATACTTCCACGTACGTCACAAGACTGTTGGGAATATCTGAAATAAAATGTCATAGTGGAATACACTACAATAGTAATTTCATGAGGGTCAATCTTGCTAGCCAACATTGGCGTGCGGAAAGTCAGCGCAGACATGCATAGATGTCGTGTACGACCTCATTTAACCTGTCCATCCGCTGCAATAGAGTAAATGGTCGTTCAAACACCGCAGAGAAGTTAATCCACACTATGTTGATACCTGTCTACAGCTCGGATATTTGTAAGTTCAATTTCATACAAGGAAAGTTTAGATAGATAGATAGATAGATAGATAGATAGATAGATAGATAGATAGATAGATAGAAATGACGGAATCGAGATAGATAGATAGATAGATAGATAGATAGATAGATAGATAGATAGATATGACCAGAATAAAATAGAAATATAGATATGACAAGACTAAGATAAATAATGGCAATCTTAAGAGAAATAAATAGATATGATCAGACTAAGATAGATAGATAGATAGATAGATGATAGATAGATAGATAGATAGATAGATAGATAGATAGATAGATAGATAGATAGAATTAACACATAGGCATATAGATAAACAGCCAGACAGACAGACACGAACAAACTCAGATAGATAGATATGTATAGACTGAGGTATGAAAAAACTGACATAGTTCATGTAAAGACTGACATACATACATACATACATACATACATACATACATACATACATACACAGATGTATAGATAGAAACAGAAAATAAATGCATGATAAATTTACATTAGTGATTAAACGGAGAAGGCGTTTATATTCTCTGATAATTTTGCTAGAATTCATGAACATCTATTTTGAATGATAATCTATTCTTGCCTTACGGCAGAACAAACGGTTCATAATTTTGTATCATCTTCGATATCCATTTTGTTGGGAAATGGTATTTTGTTAATGTAAAAGTTTATCTCAGAAGTAAAACCTAAACACTCATCAGGTATTGGTCATGAAAGAGGTACCTATGTTATTACCAGACAACGCAATCGTCCTCGTTTTTGGCTGATATTCAAAACCGCAAGTTTTCCCCTGTAAGTAGCATGTAAAAGTTAACAGGCCAGCAATCAGTAATGACAGTAGAGTGTAGAATTTTGCTGCAATTTCTCCTGTTAATTTCACATCAATGGCAATAACATCAGTCAGCTGAGTTGCAATTTTTACTCTCATTAACCCGATATATATATATATATATATATATATATATATATATATATATATATATATATATATATATATGTATATATATATATATATATGAAGAAATATAGTCTTAAATGTGCTATATTTATGGGATAAAGTGCTCAATATCAGAGACAGAGCGTGTGTAAATATAAAAGTGAACATGGAAGTCAACACTTAGAGGCGACAGTCTGTTTCATGCTAGATGCAATCGTCAGGCAACTAGTCCTGTTATTTTTCTCGGCTATTTATATATACGGGTCAGTGGTGCATTGTGGGTAGTCTATTTTGGCGGTTATTTTTACCGGAAGTCGTTTATTTGTTTATTTATTTATTTGTGTCAAATTATTTTGATTGTTTTTATTTAATTTAATTTTTAATTTTTTTATCTTATATATTTATTTTATTTTGATCGGTGTTTTTTATTAACGTAGTAAAAATTTGTTTATATAGCTTATTGTGGGTAGTCTATTATGGCCGTTATTTTATCGGAAGTCGTTTATTTGCTTATTTATTTGGGTCAAATTGTTTTGCTTGTTTTTATTCATTTTTATTTTTTATCTTATATATTTATTTATTTATTATTTTTTTATTTTGGTCGGTGTTTTTATTAAGGTAATAAAAATGTGTTTATATAGATTATTTAATAGTTTTGTTTTTGTTTGGGAAGATAATTAAAGCTATTTGTTGAATTTTCGGGGTTGATTGTTGTGGTTTGTTCTGACTATTAATTTCGTGGGAACGGTTTTTAATTTATTTATTTGGATTGATTATCTTTATTTGTTTTTTTCTAAACGGCTAGTTTATCGGTATCGGTTGTTAGTTTATTTATATATTTGGATGTATTTAGATCAATTTATTATTCTTGTTATTTATTTGTTACACTGTATATTTTCTCTTTTTGGTTTTCGATTTTTAAGTAACGCAGTATATTATTCATTTTTCTGTCGTTATATAACAGTTATAACTATTTTTCGTCCGATTTTTTATTTTGATTTTTTATAGTCTAATTTTTTGTTCATATTAGTTTGATAATTTGTTTATTATTTACTTTATTTATTGATTTTGTTCCCTATTTTTATTCTATTTCGTCTATTCTAACAGGTGTGATTTGGTAATTTGTTTGGATTAATTTATTTCAGCCATTTCTGAAGAAAGATCGCGGCCGATCTGAAATATCAAATATATATATATATAAAAATATCATAAATAGCCGAGAAAAATAAAATAGCAGCACTAGTTGCTTGACGATTGCATCTAGCATGAAACAGACTGTCGCCTCTATGTGTTGGCTTCCATTTTCACTTTAATATATATATATATATATATATATATATATATATATATATATATATATATATATATATATTTCTGGAAATAATTTTAGATTTCGCTTCAACAACCATAAACTAACCATACGTCAAAACAATATTTATTCCCCCATAGCTGAACTATTTAATCAACCAGGACACTCATTAGAAAACTGTAAATGTATATTGATAGATTCAGATTTTTGTTCCACATACACACGCAGAACAAAAGAAAAATACTGTATTTTAAAATTAAATACATATAAACCAGGGTTAAATAAATACTTGGGTATTTTAAATCTTTATAAATATTTCAATAGTTAAACAAAAAAATGTTGTTAGATATAGTAAAACAATTTTTTTAAACAACATCTAAAATATTACTACAGTTAGATTTACGTTAGAAATATTCAAACACTGTTGCATTCCATATCACGTGACGTCCGCGTCTTGCGACTGATGCTACTTAATGTAAACAAACTTCTGAAAACAGCCATTTCTGAAGAAAGATCGGGGCCGATCTGAAATATCAAATATATATATATATATATATATATATATATATATATATATATATATATAAAATATAAATAAATACTTTCACAAAAAATATTCAATTTTTTTAATTTGCAACTTTTCAATTGTTTTTTCTATGTTATATATATATATATATATATATATATATATATATAAAAGTGGACATGGAAGTCAGCACTTAGAGGCGACAGTCTGTTTCATGCTAGTGCAATCGCCTGACGATTGCACTAGCATGAAACAGACTGTCGCCTCTAAGTGCTGACTTCCATGTCCACTTTTATATTTACACACGCTCTATCTCTGATATTGAGCACTTTACCCCATAAATATAGCACACTTTAAGACTATATTTCTGCATATATATATATATATATATATATATATATATATATATATATATATTAATGGGTATATATACAGTTGAGTAACAAATATTCGTATACATACAAATTTTTAATTTATTATATTTCCAACAAATGAATAAACATACCTTTTATATAAGTCTACACAGATGCATAATACTCATATAAAACACCAAAATTGTTTTACTTGAATTAAATCCTATTCATCCATTTTAACGGGTGAAAAGGTGTTCGTACAATAAAAAAGAATACACAATCTCAATTTAATACTTGGAGAATAGCTATTATTCATTTCTACAGCAACGAACCTCTTCTTGTAGCTTTCCATTTAATGACTTGCACATTTTACTTGGCGTTTTGTTCCATTCTTCTTTGCATATGGTCTTCAGATCTGGGATGTTTGTTGATTCCTCGATTGGATTTCAATTTTCGAATAAAGCCACAGATTCTTGATTGGGTTTAAATCTGGAGACTGATTTGGCCATTGCATGATATTTACATTATTTTTAGCAAGCGATTTCTTTGTAGATTTTGCAGTGAATTTAGGATCATTATCTTTTAGAAAATACAAGGAGGAGGTCCCATATTTTCAACCGAAATCACAAAATTTGCTTCCAAGATATTTTGATATTGTTGAAACTTGACTAATGCATGGAATAATAATGCAACACAAAATGTACTTAGAACAAAATGTATTGAAACAAGAAAGTGTACACAATATTTACATATAGTCTTTTGTATATTCCTGGGAAGACCGTTCCTGGAGAATGTGTTGACTAAGTCGCAGTCGGGTAGAGTCTCTAGTGAATCTCTTGATTCGCCCCCCCCCGTCTTCCCGGTACCAACCATATTTATATAGTCGGTACTCCACTATGCAAATTAGGTGGATCCTACCACAACAGATATGTTGGAGTATTCCTTTTACTACCTACTACTGATATGTTGCCAGCAACTTTTGCAGAAAAATATCCCCAAACAATGATGCTGCTACCACCAAATTTCACTGTTAGAACTGTGTTTATTCGCTTGAAGGCATTGTCATCTTTACCCCAGACATGCTTTCTAGAATGACGTCCAAACAACTCAGTTTTAGTTTCGTCTGTCCATAATACTTTTCCCCAATACGATTTTCCTTATTTTCAATAACAGTGGAGTTTTCCGAGGTGAGCATGACATTACATTCTTCTTATGAATGTCATTGCTTATTGTCCATTTAGTGACACAGAATTCTGATGAAAGCACATCATCCTGCCACTCTTGACAAGTAAACATTAGATTTTTTTAAATTTGAGAATTCATTTCCTCGAGGATCTTGAAAAAACTCTTCCGTGGTGCAACTGTTCTTCTTTGGTTTTCAACAGTTTTGAGTTTTTATACCGTGTCATGAATGAACTAATAGTAGTCAATGGAATATCCAAGTTTTCTGGTATTTTCCTGTAAATTTTACCTACATTCCAGACCTTAAGAATCAGTTATCTCTGTGAATTTGTCAATTCTTTCCCCTTGATATGACGATAACCTTCTTCCGTGAATAACAATTACAGAATGTACTGATTGTATTTTTAGACTAAAAATACCTACTGATAACATTATTGGAACATTCTACTTGAATAATCTACAGTATTAAAGCAATGTAAAAGTTTTAAAATCTGAAATTTACATTGTACTTATACTTTTTTCATCCATTAAAATAGAGAAATGGGATGTTATCCTATTAAATCATATTTTCTGTTTTCTATGCATATTTAGTTATGATGCATCTGTGTAGAGTTAATTATATGAAAAGTGTGTTTATTCATTAGTTGGAAATACAATAAATTAAAACTTTGTATGTGTACGAATATTTGTTTCCCTCACTTCTAGTTGTTGTAATTCTCTAGGAGAATATTTGTTGTTGCTAAAGTGTAATGAGTATATTTATGGCTTTTCTATGCATATTTAGATACTATATATTAGATTATTAGATGTACAGTTAACAAATATATATGTAACCCTTCATTCTTCGCTCTTTCCCTATAAACATAAAATCTTTTACTAATATATATGTGTGTGTGTGTGTGTGTGTGTGTGTGTGTGTGTGTGTGTGTGTGTAATCACTTCTATTGTGACAGGTGAATAATCTTTTGTCTCATATGAAAGGCCTCGTCTCTTACCTTAAGGATCTGAGGATCTTATATATTCGTTGTCTATAAATATAGAGAACACTTGGCAAAAAATATTGAACCACTATACTTAGACGAGATTCAACCAGAATTATTGCTTAACAGTAAACGAATAACTCATAGATATGAGACAAAATAAGATTTCTTTCAAGCTTCTCGATATACGTCATTGAAACAAAGTAAACATATTTGGATTAATGGTATATTTTTCAGACATCCAACTGACAAAATTATGGAATCATTTGATTCTGGTGGACAGTTACGAAATTGCATTATATTTTATGTTTTGAAAATAAACAGCAACAGAAACCTAAATACGCAAAAAATGTTAACGCTTTTCTTCAGTAAACGCGTGTCAATCCAATGTTTGGCGAGAAAACTGAATCTCAAGCCATTTAAAAACTAGAGTTGGCCATTAAAAAATAATCCATGACAAAACGGCAACCTGAAAAGAGCTGTTTGGAATACGCGAACATATCCTCGAAGGGTAGAGATTCAATTTCGTTTTCACCATGGATCATATATATTACAAGCAGGGTAGTTTATAAATGCTTTGATGATACTGAATTTGCCTTATCATTACAATTCATCATGACAACATGGAAGTTGGGCACCTCGACATGGCGGAATGGTTAACAAGCTTGTCTCGTTAGATCAATTACGACTGAATAGTAAGTTCAATCCTTACTGTGTGCCCAATAATTTCGGCCTTCTACCACATCTCAGCTATCCTTAGAAAATCATTTGGTCACTTCGACATTGTGTAATGTTAATAAGCTTGTCTCGCTAAGTATATTTTAGACTGAGCAGTGAGCGCTCCATACTTTTGGCCTTGTGCCACATTTAAGCTACGCTTAGAAAATTACTAACATGACATGGAAGAATTTAAAACAAAAAGCAGCAACTATTAGAAAATATAAATATGAAGGCATTAACTGATTTCTAACCTTGTGTGTTTTCTGATATTTTCACCACTGCTGGATAATTTACAAGATAACGCGCGGGTGTGTGTGTGTGTGTGTGTGTGTGTGTGTGTGTGTGTGTGTGTGATAATGAAAGACAGATTATTTTTTTATAAATGGTTTATATATGGATGCAAATAAGACAAGTAGAAAAGCAGGACGATGTCAGGGTGAAAAGATGAAAACCTTTTCATTCTTTCAGTTGTATAAATGTGTGTATGTGAGCAGAAAGGAAAAGTATAGCATTATTACAAAGAAAATATCACGAAATCATTTGCCCTGAGCTTCAATCCAAATAGACCCGAAATGATATTCGTGATAAGGAATCTTTCAGATTAGCCCTTCTCAATTTTTCCGCCTTTTTCTTCGGCCCGTCGGCAATTCAATATGGCTTCTTTCTTTCCGTTCTCTTTTCTTTTTTAGAGTTAATTTAAAGCTTATCAAGACTTTGCTTAAAGTTTTTATTTCTTGCCATTACCAACCAGAGAAAAAAAAATCTTCAAACATTATCTAACATTTCGAATGACTCAGTGAAGATTTATATTCAAAATCTCTCAGGTTCCTCTTGTTAACCTATGTGAAGAACGTAGTTTAGTGGCTGAGGTAGTTGCATATTTTACCGCTAGTTATAGAAGTCAGCGTTCTAGTCGCGGTAAAAGGATTTGGAATGCTCAATTTTTTTTTTTTTTTGAAAACCGTCGCTATTTATTTGTTACTTGGGAAGACGTTAATTTATAACTTTTGTTTCTATTTGATTGGTCTTATTTAGATTAAAGATAATCTTATTGCAAATCAAGGAAATATAACAAAATAAATGAAAGAATCTTTTCCAACAAATCATAGCAATTCACAAATAATAAATGTGCCAGTGGAAAACCATGGTCAACTATATTCTGAAAAAATATGTAAATATAAAAAAGTGGGAAACAGAAAATGTATTGAGAAATGGACATTAGGGAATGTTCAACATTTCTTCTCTGTGTTTTCTGTGATTATCTCTAAGGAAAGAAATAGAGAAAGATGAAAGCGAAGAAATGATGAATGAAGAGAAGGATGGGGAGTGGATAAAGAAGGAAAAGAGTTAAAAGAAGAAAGGGAAAGAAAGAAAAAAGGGAAAGAAAGAAGAAAAGGAAAGAAAGAAGAAAGGGAAAGAAAGAAGAAAGAGAAAGAAAGAAGAAAAGGAAAGAAAGAAGAAAGGGAAAGAAAGAAGAAAGGAAAAGAAAGAAGAAAGGGAAAGAAAGAAGAAAAGGAAAGAAAGAAGAAAGGGAAAGAAAGAAGAAAGGGAAAGAAAGAAGAAAAGGAAAGAAAGAAGAAAGGGAAAGAAAGAAGAAAAGGAAAGAAAGAAGAAAGGGAAAGAAAGAAGAAAAGGAAAGAAAGAAGAAAGGGAAAGAAAGAAGAAAGGGAAAGAAAGAAGAAAGGGAAAGAAAGAAGAAAAGGAAAGAAAGAAGAAAAGGAAAGAAAGAAGAAAGAGAAAGAAAGAAGAAAAGGAAAGAAAGAAGAAAGGGAAAGAAAGAAGAAAGGGAAAGAAAGAAGAAAAGGAAAGAAAGAAGAAAGGGAAAGAAAGAAGAAAGGGAAAGAAAGAAGAAAGGGAAAGAAAGAAGAAAGGAAAAGAAAGAAGAAAGGGAAAGAAAGAAGAAAGGAAAAGAAAGAAGAAAGGGAAAGAAAGAAGAAAAGGAAAGAAAGAAGAAAGAGAAAGAAAGAAGAAAGGGAAAGAAAGAAGAAAGGAAAAGAAAGAAGAAAGGGAAAGAAAGAAGAAAGGAAAAGAAAGAAGAAAGGGAAAGAAAGAAGAAAAGGAAAGAAAGAAGAAAGAGAAAGAAAGAAGAAAGGGAAAGAAAGAAGAAAGGAAAAGAAAGAAGAAAGGGAAAGAAAGAAGAAAGGAAAAGAAAGAAGAAAGGGAAAGAAAGAAGAAAAGGAAAGAAAGAAGAAAGAGAAAGAAAGAAGAAAGGGAAAGAAAGAAGAAAGGAAAAGAAAGAAGAAAGGGAAAGAAAGAAGAAAGGAAAAGAAAGAAGAAAGGGAAAGAAAGAAGAAAAGGAAAGAAAGAAGAAAGAGAAAGAAAGAAGAAAGGGAAAGAAAGAAGAAAGGAAAAGAAAGAAGAAAGGGAAAGAAAGAAGAAAGGAAAAGAAAGAAGAAAGGGAAAGAAAGAAGAAAAGGAAAGAAAGAAGAAAGAGAAAGAAAGAAGAAAGGGAAAGAAAGAAGAAAGGACGAGAAGATAAAATGAAAAAAGGATGGATTAGAGGGGAAAATGTTGTCATTTAGTTTGCTATGTAATATCAACTTTCTTTGTTTACTTACATCGTGCAATTTTCTTTATCGTACATATATATATATATATATATATATATATATATATAATATATATATATATATATATATATATATATATATATATATATATATATATATATATATATATATATATATATATATATATATATATATATATATATGCAGTTATTCATTATTCAGTAATCTTTCTCACGGGCAACTGCACTTTTTCATATAACATATTTTGTGGTTACAGTTGACAATTGATATGCTCGAAAATTACCAATACATTCCATACTATTCTCACAATTTACAATGCAGCCAGTCTCAACCATTCCTCAGATTTTCAATTCTTCTATTCACATCTGTAGTATCTGACGGAAGATTTCATTATTAATCTTTTATTTATTGTAATATCTTATAAACTAAAATAATTAGTCTCGACCTTACTGTTTTTGTCATATTTCCACGTATGCTCCAATTATTATTGGCATGACTGTAATCCTCATGTTTTCAATTTCTATACATGATTGTCAGATAAGATGCGACGTGTGCATGATAGACAACACCCTTTAAATTAAAGTTTTACTTACTCTGGCCTGCACATGTAAGCTAATTGGGAACAAAGTCCCGGTGTCTTAGGTTTTATATGGTAGTCTTCCCTTAGACAAGTGATCGCGTTGTCTATAGTGGTCTGGCGTCCGTTCAGATTTGTATTACGGCACTATAGTTGACCATAACGGAAATTCAGGTGTTAGAAATTACGTGTCAGGTGAAATTTATACACGTGAAATAACTGAGTCATACTACCTTTGCAGACACTACTCAACGTTCAAGCGGATTGCTTATTATGTGTGTGTCTTTTATTCGTTCCGGTAGCACTGTCCTGGGAAAAGTCATCTCAATATTTTACTGAATGGTTTAAGAGGACTATGTGATTAATAATTGCTCTACAGCAATTTTGTTCTCCAGCGCCTCTTTTTAGATTTTGGTGCGGGATTTGTATTATAGCAGTACAAATCACTGGACGTAATCCGTGACGAGAAGAGTCAAACGACAGTAACCATGCCAAGGAATAGAAACAACCAAACTTTGCAGGTTTTTTGCTTCATATACATAAGTTATTTACGCCTAAATATTTGAATTATATCTATATCAATAATATATATATATATATATATATATATATATATATATAAAAGTGGACATGGAAGTCAGCACTTAGAGGCGACAGTCTGTTTCATGCTAGTGCAATCGTCAGGCGACTAGTGCCGTTATTTTTCTCGGCTATTTATATAAGGTTTAGTGGTGCATTATGGGTAGTCTATTTTGGCGGTTACTTTTACCGGAAGTCGCTTATTTGTTTATTTATTTATGTCAAATTATTTTGCTTGTTTTTTTGTTTGTTTTTTTTTTTGTTTGTTTTTTTTATTTTTATTTTTATTTTTTTATCTTATATATTTATTTATTTATTTTTTTATTTTGATCGGTGTTTTTGGTTAACGTAGTAAAAATTTGTTTATATAGCTTATTGTTGGTAGTCTATAATGGCCGTCATTACCGGAAGTCGCTTGTTCCCTTATTTATTTGGGTCAAATTGTTTTACTTGTTTTTATTTATTTTCATTATTATTTTTTATCTTATATATTTGTTTATTTGTCATTGATTAAATCTATTTGTTGAATTTTGGGGTGTGATGTTGTGGTTTGTTCTGACTATTATTTTGGTGGGAACAGTTTTTTATTTTATCTCTTTAGGTTGGTTATCTTTATTTGTTTTTTCTAAACGGCTAGTTTATCGTAATCGATAGTTTATCGTAAACTTTTTTAGCGTGTGTAAATATAAAAGTGAACATAGAAGTCAACACTTAGAGTCGACAGTCTGTTTCATGCTAGATGCAATCGTCAGGCCTGACGATTGCATCTAGCATGAAACAGACTGTTGCCTCTAAGTGTTGACTTCTATGTTCACATTTATATTTATATATATGTATATATATATAAACCAAAGTTTACCCTAATACGTATATATATGGTTAGTTCTTGTTCCAATCAAGATCCAAATGTTTAAATTACATTGCTGCTCTGTTACATTTATAACCCTAACCCATCATGCCTCTTCTAGAAACATTTTTCCTTTGAGAGTTCATCGCCCCCAACAAACAAAAGGTTAACACCTACGTTAATAATATTGGGCCTCGTCCATTCCGTTCCCTTTCACACTGATACCATTTGAAAAGGCATGAATCCATCTAATCTTCGCTTAACTAGGAGCAGATATCAACGTAGACTAACATCTCAAGCTGTACTCTGACTCGAACACCGTATAGATGCCACTTCAGTATCTTTTCCAATAGGTCATGGTAATCCAGGTATAATAAGGAAAAATCTCAGTGGAGAGCGATGATCATGTGTTCTGAAGCAATCATTCTCTTCCCAATGCTCGCAGGACGTTGTTCAGTACACGAGCGTCATCATCATTGCAAATATATCGTCGAATCATGCGATGCCATTTCAACCACGTCACACATAAAACGTTGCGTTTTTACGTCAAAGAGCTTACTTTCACTAAGCCATGCCACTGAATATATTACAGCAGATATTCACTCAGCTTAAAATCCTTTGGTACAAGGTCTTCAATTGAAGCACTATGCGACGACTGAAAGTTCTACTATAACAATATTCTAATACGAGTTCTACAAAAATCCACAAGCGTGAAAAATTATGTTAGCATTGAACTCATTATAATAGTAAAGAGTCGTAAACCACTGCATACACAGGAAACATTTTATGTTCAGGATTTGAAAATAAGCTTTTGAGAAAGAAATCAATTGGTGATCATTACAAGGATTTTCAAAAAACAATAATACTAGAGAACGTACTGGAAAATTTCGGAGCGGACGAACAAAACTAACTCCAAAATATTCATTTGATTTCACAAAGTGTGTTAATGTCCATTGATTGTGTCATGGGAACTTAGCCATAATAATAATGGACTATTCCAGACATTATAAATACTGCTCCTCAAGAGGGAGCAGAGAGGATTATTGTAAGAACATTGGAATAGTGATACTTGTCGAGACAACATATTTCACTCTAACAAAATCTGATAGTCATTACTAATACTTCTACTTCTTTGTACATATTTCTGTTTGTAATATATCTGTGTTATTTCATACCTGTGTTCGAGTTATTCTTCATTGCTTCTACCTTGGACTATCACCGTGGTACAAGGAATTTGGACCATAACAAGTGGCGACGAGGAAACCTCAAGAAAAAAACAAACTACGCGGTGGACATACCTTTTTTGCTATCCGTCGCACATAACAGTGTCGACGAGTAAACTGTAAGAAACAAGTTCTACGTGGGGATTTCTAAAAAAAAAACAATAAAAACGCGAACACATAAAAAAAAAAGAATTTTCTTTTTGGACATCAATTTTATTGTGGCAACTAAGGAAAGTCTATCATGGAAATAAAATAGGACAGAAAAGTTCTCATTGTTGGACTAGAATGGAAAGCAAAAGCAGAATAAGAATCACGAGGACTGACCAAGCAGATGAGACTAACATAAGAAAATATGTACAAGTAGAAATGCAAAACAGAAAAGTCAGACTACAGTTGGATTCCGGCTCGGTCTTAACTATTATTAACGTACAAACATGGAGAAAACTGAACAAACCAACCATGTTAAAAACGGATAAAATTGCGAGGTCGGTAACGGGGAGAAAAATAAAATTTGAGGGTGAAGTGATTACAAATGTGACATTTAATGGAATGACAAAAGAGATTAAAAATGTACGTGTTAAAAATTACAGAAAACCTATTCGGAACGGACTGGATGCAAAAATTCGAACTTTGGGATTTACCAATAAGTACGTACTACCAAAATGTAAAATGTTTATCAACCGAGGCAGACAAATTAAAAGAGAAACTAAAATAGAGTTTCCCCGAAGTATTTTCAGCAGGACTCGGAAGATGTAAAAAAAATGGCAGCAAATATCGAAATAAAAGAAAACGTTCAACCTATCTTCAAGAAAAAAGGAGCGTACCGTTTGCGTCAATAGAAAAAATAGGTCAAGAATTGGCTAGACTCGAAACACTGGCATATTGACAAAAGTAGAATACAGTCAATGGGCTGCGCCTACGGTTTACGTCAAAAAGAAATCAGGAGAGATTCGAGTATGCGCTGATTTCTCAACGGGTTTGAACGCATCGATAAAGATTACCACTATCCTCTACCGAGTCCAGACGAAGTATTCACTAAATTAAATGGCGGAAAATCTTTCTTGAAAATAGATTTAAGTGAAGCGTACCTACAAATTCCAGTTGATGAAGAAAGTTCAAAATTACTGTGCATAAACACACACAAAGGATTATAAAAATACCAAAGATTACCATTTGGGATTAAGGTCGCACCAGCTATATTCCAACAGACAATGGATACTATGCTCGCCGGACTAGAGTACACGATTGCATACCTGGATGACGTATTGATAAATAGCGAAAGTGTTGAACAACACTGGGAACACGTACAAGAAGTGTTTAAGAGACTACAAAGCTATGGGTTCAAGGTAAAAGAAAACAAATGCGATTTTCTCATGAAAGAAATTAAATACCTGGGCCATATCATCGATCAAGAAGGAAGCCGACCAGACCCTGAAATGGCAACGGCAATAAAAAAAATTCGAGTTCCAAAGAACATAAAAGAATTACAAAGTTTTCTAGGCTTAGTGAGTTACTACCAGGAATTCATTCCTCACATACATAAACTTCGCGCATAACTGAACGAACTTCTGAAGAAAGAAAATTTTTGGGAGTGGACAGATGAATGCCAGAAAATGTTTGACAAAATAATTAAGAAGTTAATTCGGATTTATTTTTGGCACACTACGATCCTAAATTAGAAATTATTGTAGCAAGTGACGCGAGCGCCTATGGAATCGGGGCGTGTATACTGCATAAAATGCCAGATGGGACAATAAAACCCATCGCGCATGCTTCTAGAACCCTTCTACCAGCTGAGAAAAATTACTCGCAAATAGAGAAAGAAGATCCGGTAATTATTTTCGCAGTCACAAGATTTCATAGATATATCTATGGTAGATTTTTTACTCTACAGACGGATAACAAACCGTTACTAACAATATTTGGTTCGAAGAAAGGTCTACCGGTTTACACTGCAAATAGGTTAGTAAGATGGGGTACAATTCTTCTGAACTACCATTTCAGATTGGAGTATCTACCAACGAAAGAAATTGGGCATGCGGATGGTCTGTCGAGACTAATACCAACGAAAACAGAGCCATTGGGAGATTCTGTAATAGCAGCCCTACGACATGAAAAAGATGTCAGGACAGTAATATGTTGTACAGTTCGAAACCTCCCCGTCACACTACAAGACATAAAAAATGAAGCAATAAACGATGAATTCATGAAAGAAACAAAAGCAAAAATAGCAGAAAAAATAAGCAAATATCGGACAGTTTTTCTTTATGCGATAATGTGCTACTTTATAACGAAAGGGTTGTAACCCCCAAAACACTACAAAAGCGAATCCGAAAGAATTTCCACAGGGGCCATCCAAGAAAAAATAGAATGAAATCGCTGATGCCAAGGTATGTATATTGGAAAAACATGGACCAGAATATTACTCAGATGGTCGAAAAATGCAAGGGTTGTTCCTTAGCAGCCAAAGCACCGCCAATCATCCATAAGCCATGGCCAGAGACAGATCGTCCCTGGTCAAGAATACACGCAGATTATGCAGGTCCAATTGATGGTTTTTACTATTTGATCATTGTGGATAGTTATAATAAATGGCCGGAAATGTTTCGTGGCAAAAATCCTACTTCGGAAACGACCATAAATTGCCTCCACGAGCTATTCGCTCGGTTTGGAGTAGTGGATTGCCTAGTCACAGATAATGGAACGCAATTCACATCAGCGGACATCCAAGAGTTTTGCGAAATTTATCAAGTCAAACATATAAAATCCCCGCCATATTACCCAAGATCAAACGGGCAAGGGAGTCATTTGTTGATACACTCAAAATAGCGTTAAGAAAAGCATATGTTGTGTCTACGGAAAAAGCATTACAACAATTTCTACAGGTATATAGAATTACGCCAAATAATGCTACGCCATGGATATTATCACCCGCAGAAGTGATATTCGCTAGAAAAATCAGATCTTTATTTGATAAATTGCTACCAAGTCAAACGAAGCAAATAACACAGTCGTGCGTACCAAAAAGAAAATTCCACCCAGGAGAAAAAGTTTTTTAAAGCATATAAAAGTAATACATCTTACTGGGAGCAAGGTACAATTGAAAAAAGAATCGGGAATATGGTTTACATAGTACAGGGACACAAAATCTCACATAGAAGACACGTAAACCAAATAAGGTAGAGACTGTTAGAGGATGCTAACGGTCCACCTCAGAAATCGATCCAAAGAAAAAAATATTAAAAACCCCCTGCTACGCAAAATCTTCGGAAGGGGGGTGTTAAGGGAACTTAGCCATAATAATAATAATGGACTATTCCGGACATTATAAATACTGCGCCTCAAGAGGGAGCAGAGAGGATTATTGCAAGAAGATTGGAATACTGATACGTGTCGAGACAACATAGTTCACTCTAACCAAATCTGATAGTCATTACTAATACTTCTACTTCTTTGTATATATTTCTATTTCATACCTGTGTTCGAGTTATTTCTTCATTGGTTCTACCTTGGACCATCACCATGGTACAAGGAATTTGGACCATAACAGATTGTAATCAAAACAAAGTTTGATTTGTAATTATTTATTTTGTAATTTAGAACAGTTAGAAATAAATTAATAAAAAAATAAATTACTTTATGAAGTGGTGAGTTTATAAAACATCAATAAAATATATTCTGATTATGACGCTGGGAGCAAAACGGATCGGGCGGCATTTTGAATAAACAAGATGTTTAGAAATTACTTCGTCTCGTGTTGTTTTTGTGTTGCTTTGACTTTTCAGTGACCAGTCTGGTATAATTTATCTTTCCACCCTAAGTCCAGTGGAACAATAGCAAAGCGTGCATATGCGCATTTATTTAAAGTTGATTTTAGTGCAGTACACGGCTACAATAGTGAAGCATTATTCAGGCTTGAACTCAAGACTATGTTCTATGGAGTCGAGAGATGGTAGCCACTGAAATACGGCTTTTTTTACTGCTTTTCCTTTCGCCTGGCACATGGCTATTGTTATAGTTCATCCAATGTAGATCAAACTGCTTGCATTAGCGAATTGTTCGTCGAGACTACATTGATACATTAGGCTTCCTAGATAGTAATAATACAGGCAAGTTGAAATAAAGTATGGTAAGAAGAAAGTGATTTTAATTAAAGTTAACAATAGATCTCGCGTTCACAATACCGTTAATGTGACATAATGACGTTGAACCTCTCCAGTCGCTAAGACGTATTTAGCGATTTTACTTTTACTGTAAGAACATAATATACGCTGTTTCTAATTCTCTATCGTAATGTCTACCATGTAAGGATATCAATGTTGTTTACGTAGTCGAACTTAGTTTGGTAATAATACAAATATATTAACAAGTTAGATTTTATTGTAATTTCACTAAATAGACGTTGGCCATTTCCCAAATACGATCTTTAAACAAAGAGATATTTCGATTAAAGTTTAGATTTATTTCTGATAAGATTCTAAACTAGATTCACTAATGGCCGAGAGAATTGGATATTTTTAGCCCTTTGTATCCATTAGTGATTATTAAAGGTAAGGTAATATCCCCCCTGAAGATATATAACATCTAGCACGAGAACCTGAGTTCGAATCTCACCATGATCTATTTGACAAGGAGATTATTTTTGATAATATCGTCCAGGGAAGATAATCATAACGTTCGGACTCGTTGTAAAACCAAACCAAAACTTGACCAATGACTTGAATGTTAATCCGAGTAGTGGAAAGTGTTCAGAATCCGCCAATGTTTGTGTTAGCTCTAATTTGCAAATGAACGTGACCGAGGTGTTTCACGGACTTGGACACGTTAAACTGCTGATCCCACCAGATCATAAGTCCCTCACCCAGAAACTATAACTAAGCCCCGCTAACTATTGTTGCGGTATAATGTACAGCTTGCCTCTGTGTTATAGTGAAAGACACCTTGTCTAGATAATAGACTCTCCCACCTATTATAAGTAGGAGTCAGTAGGTAGTCGATGGAGGAGGAGTTATCAGCGACCACAACTCGATTACTCTGCGTAACACTTTATTACAAGTTCCAAACGTTTCTGTACGTTTACCCCATTTAGGACGCATTTAGTCCGACTACAAGTTCTATTGTGGAAATAACTCCACAACAACTTTTGGCGACGAAGATTCGAACTCATACGGGGGAGAAAAAAAATCTTTGGCCAAAACAACTTTTGACGACGATTCGTACTCATACAGAGGCAGAAATAAAAATCCGTTCGCCAATACAACATTTGGCAGCGAAGATTTGCACTCATAGGGAGGAATAAAAAGTTCGTCCGCCACAGTGGTTTTGACGACGAAATTCGTACTCATAGGGAGGAAGAAAAATTTTGTTCGCCACAAATAACGTGGGCGACAAAATCTCGGATTTACACTTTGAAAAAAAATATGGAGGAATGCAAAAGTCTACTCCAGGATTTTTTAAATTTCAGTTGGAACAACAAGCTAAAATATTAGAACAACAGAATACATTCCAGAAGCAGTTACAGGAGGAAACTTTCAATAGACAGATGCAATTCCAACAGAAAATGGAACAAATGCATGAGGAGTTTCAAAGAAAAATTCTGGAAATAACCGAGAACAGGAAAGAGAAAAGTCTACAAAATGATTCCTTCCCAGAGAATACAATATGGAATTCTATTGAAATATTCACGTACAGTCCAGATGAAGAGGTAACTTTTCAAGAATATTATAAAAATATGCGGACGTATATAACGAGGACTGCCATTTGTGGTCTGAAGGAAAGAAGGTTAGGCTTCTTTTAAGTAAATTAGGAACTGCTGAGCATAACAAATTGGTAAATTACATTTTACCGAAAAAAACTAACGAGTTGACATTTACCGAGGCGGTAAATATATTAAGCGAGCTATTTAGTCAAAAGACATCTTTGTTCCACAAGAGGTGGAAATGTTTAAATTTGATAAAAGATGACGAACATGACTATATAACGTACGCAGCCAATGTGAATAAGTATTGTGAATAATTTAAGCTAGCAGAGCTAAGCGCAGACAATTTTAAGTGCTTAGTGTTTGTTCAAGATCTTGTAGCGGAAAAAGACGCAGAGTTGAGAAAATTAGTACTGGCAAAATTGGAAAGCAATCCAAGTATTACGGTACAGAATTTGGCAGAAGACTGCACAAGATATGTTAGCGTAAAAAAGACGCAAAAAAAGATAGAACAGTCTGGCGTTTCGCATGTAAGGAAAATGCGGTACAAAAAAGAAAGTCAGTCTGGAAAAAATAATTGTAAAATTGCAAAAAGTAAAATACCAGGAAAAACAAACAAAAGCGCCCGAAGCCATGTTTTGCTTGCGGTGAACTACACTGGTATAGATATTGCAATTTTAAAAATAAAAAATGTTTCAACTGTGGAAGAGTTGGGCACAGACACTCGCATTGCCATTCAAAAAATAAGGGTAAAAATAAGGAAACTAAAGTCCAACGAGGTAAACGATGAAGTAACTAGAAAATTCGTTACCGAATAATAAAAATGCAACTTGACACTGGTTCGGATCTCTCTATCATAAATTTGCATACGTGGAAGAAGTTGGGGAAACCAACTTTAATGAAGACAAAGAAAATCGCGAAGTCAATGACGGGAGAAAAAATACAATTTATTGGAGAAATTGTTACAAACGTCACGTTAAATAAAAAAACGCGAAAAGTTAAACTATTTGTCATGTAAAATACCACGAATTTACTAGGTACTAATTCGATAACGAAGTTACAATTATGGGATCTATCGATAAATTCTTTCTGTTACAAGGTACAAAATTTTAACTCCGAAGCCGAAAAATTAATAGAGAAACTTAAGGAAACATTTCCTACTGTTTTTTCTCCAGGTTTGGGAACGTGTACCAAGATGGAGGCAAAATTCTTTTTAAAAGAAAACGCTCAGGCGGTATTCAAAAAGAAAAGGAATGTTCCGTTTGCCTCAATAAAACAGATTGATAAAGAATTGGACAGATTAGAGAAATCCGGTGTACTCAAAAAAGTTGACTACAGTGATTGGGCAGCTCCGACGGTATACGTGAAAAAAAAGTATAAAGACATTCGTGTTTGTGCAGATTTTTCTACGGGGTTAAACGCGGCACTCAAAGACTATAACTATCCTCTACCAACAGCAGAAGAAATATTTGCAAAGCTTAATGGAGGTACTGTATTTTCGAAAATAGACCTCAGCGATGCATATCTGCAAATACCGGTAGAGGAAGAAACGCCTAAACGTTTGTGTATTAACACACATCGGGGTCTGTATAAATTTAACAGACTACCTTTTGGGATTAAGGTCGCCCCCGCCATTTTCCAACAAGTAATGGATTCGATGTTGGGTGGTTTGGATTTCGCAGTAGCGTATCTGGACGACATCCTGCTTGAAACATTTTATTTGATCCATTTCTTTTACTTTCGCGACACTAAATTGTCAGAGTATCTGTCACAAATCAACACAGAGCCATTGTATATTTCTGTATTGCATATATGACGCAATAGCTGAACTTATTACTTCTTCGGACCAGGAATGTTTAAAAGCACATTAATATTATTTATTTTATATTGTTGTTTGGTTTGGTTTGGTTTGTTTTACGGCATATTAACTTCAATGGGTTATATAATGCCGACAAAATGTTTATTGCTGGTAATATGCTTTTCGTCAAAAACTTATTTCTGGGAATAGTTTTCCTTGAAGAAATCTATAGCTGGTCATATTTTTTCAAAGAATGTATAGCTGTTTGTATTGCTGGTATTTTTTTAAAGTATTGCTGATAATAATTTTTCCTTAAAAAATTATTGCTGGCAATAATTTCTTTTTATTACAAAATATTTGTGGTATAAAAAACCTATTTTTACACAAGTTTTTGTGTTAACTATCTGTCCATAGTAGGTGCTACCACCCGGGGTCAGGGAGGACCTGGCAACAGCAGCAATTAAGAGGTGGTTCCACGCTCCTCAAAACCTCCTGATCAGAAGCCTTGCTGTTGGACGTAGTTTATCGTCTTACCCAGGACGCGGATGTAGTTTATCGTCATACACAGGACACAATATATTGTTGTATTGTATTGCATTATTTAGTCCATATACCAAATTTGCCTTCGCATAATACACACCTTCACATAAGACGTCTCCGATTTTATAAGGATATTTTGTGGAAAAAGCTCTAGTACATTTCATCATATATTTATTGAAATGTATTTTAAATTGTTTTTAGGGGTAATGTATGATTGTGTGCAGGGGGATACAATATTGTAAGACTAAGTTTAGACGGGTATAAATAATGATATCATATATTGTAACTTTAACCTTCAAGGGAAAATTAAATTTGACAAAGTAGAAAATAAATACTTGTACATTTGTATCAATGTAAATATAAATGAAGCAAACTTATATAACGCAATCAATAAAGTACAATCAATCTAAATGAATTCTTATAGATAATTACAGTAAAGAAATTTTAATCATTTTACTCCAAGCAAGGTGGGAATGCGATTGATACGTGAGTGGGGGGTACGGAGAGTGATGGCGAGAGAAAAGACCGCGGGAATGATTAAAGATGATCGGGGTTCAAGAAGATAGAAGATGGCGATTGACGTTGTATTTAAATTTTTGAAGATTGTAGTTATCAGGGAAGCAAAGAAAAGGTAGCAAATGCCACAGGAGGAAAAGTGTGAGAAAATAAACTGTTGGAGTAGGAATAGCAGTTACATTTAACTAATTCAACCGTAAAAGGGTGGGACCTAAATGCCAATCTAGCAGCACGCTTTAGCTCAAGTACTCCGGGCACCAGGGAAAAATGCTCGTCAGAGCAGTTGCCATGAAAATATTAGTAGAAGAAACTGAAGGAAATCACTTGACGTTGGCGATAGAGTGATTGAAGCAATGTCGGGATCGATTACATTGCAGATCCTTCTTTGGATTTTTTCAAGAACCTCGAGATGAATAACAGGAGCACTAGACCAGATATGGCAACAATATTTAATGCACGGACGAATGGAAGATTTTTAGATATGCAAGATGGACTCTGACGAGAATAACTGTCTGGCACGATAGAGTGATACAAACTTCCTTGCAGTAGATGCAGCTATTGATTCGAGTTAGTCGTTCCACTTCATTTGAAAATGTGAGTCCAAGAAGGCGTAGTGTGTTGCTCTCCATGAGTCTAGCATCAGCCATACTGATGGCGGGTCGGAAATTTTTTTCTATGGTGGTTAAATGAGAGCAGTTTTATTTTCTAGGCATTATAATTTACGAGCCATTTCCTGCCACAGTTAAATACAGATTGGAGATGCTCTTCATGAGCAGCGGCCAGGTTAATTTTGTCAGCTCTAACGGATTTGCTATTGAAACAGCAGTAAATGGTAGTGTAATCAACATAAATACCTACTTGGGACCTGATGACGTCTTTTGTTGTTGAGCTAGTTTATTATTATGAATTTGATTGCTTATAGTCATGGTGAGTTATTTTAGTAAGGAAATACTTTGGGCCCTAGCAGCAGTCGGTCGTTTAATGTAACATATGCGGGTAGGGAACAGGCGCATACTTCAGCATAGTATGGCTTCGGAGTTGCCCACCGGGGGTGCTTGCAAAGACACCCTTCCGGCGTGATATGGCACTGCAAGAACCCTGTTGATCAGAACAGCCTCCTAACTGTCATTCGGGAGCAGAAACCAGAAAACAGCCAATCCGACACCCTCAGAATAAAGAAACGTTGCCACCATCCACAAACATTCACGACAATACTACAATTAAGGCCTGAGAAAAGGGAAGGAACCAGGAACCTCTTCCAAACAGGAAACAAGGATGAGCCTCTACTCCTGTTCAAGAGAAGAATGAGTTGTATGGACCGGGCGATAGGAAAGCCTATCTACCCCTATAAAAATAAAGAAGTAATAAGTTTTAACTAAGTCGAGATGTGCATTAGAATTTCAACAAAGATTTAAAAATGACAGAGACCTACCCCTGAAATAATTTTCCAAGAAGACAATCAGTCCTTGGTAGATTTCCAGTTAAGTTATATCAAAGAAAGTGCACTCAGATAATTTATTTGGAGAGTCGAACTGCGGCCGACAGATCTTTTGACCTTACCATGTTTAACTTATATTCTAGTCTATTAAGAGGGAGAAGCAGAAATAGGTAGTGGGGGTCCGTCCCTAGAATCATGACTGATGCAGATTTCACTGAATAACAACAAGAGTATACAAGTATACAACAAACAAGAAAAAACTGAATGCTTTCTAACAGAAACTGGTATTTTAGCAAATGGTAGACTACCATACATCATTTATTATTAGTAACACATTTTATTGTAATAATTTGGCTTGTTTTCAATATTTTATTACTCGAGTTACAATTGTATGACGAGCGGCCTCAGGCTAGCTTACATGTGCAGCACTCGGATATAGCCCATTTGTTATACGGCTGTACTAGGTGCAGAGCGTTTTTTTATGCATTTTAATATAAAATAAACCTGTTTTACACGAAGACAAATACGGTAGTTTAGTTTGTTCATTGGCTTTCAATATAATCTTCTCTTTGTAATGTCTTTTATATGTTGCTATTATCTGCGCATTATTTCAACATAAATGTTGTACTGATATCGTAAAAAGAGATCCACCATGTTGCTGATTTCTTTATCTGATTTTTTCTCGTTTTTATCACATAAATATTTGCAGTAAAATAATAAAGATGCCAACTTGTTAAGTCATGATCTCAATTTAATTGTTTTATCCTATGTGCTATATCTTTTATCAATGCACAGAAAAGGTAAGTCAAAATAGTCAGACATTGACACATACATAGGTACATGAAATGAAATAACAACTTTTCTGCACAATTCCTTTGTTTATCAAAGCACATAATCCAATGGTTAATATTAATTAAATGGATCAAACATATTGCTGTAAGAATCTCACATCATAACTCAATAAATAACGATTTTTGAGTCTAAGAACTGATTGATGCACTCTATAATAATATTTCATTCCAAAACATTGTTTTGAGTGATTTAAATGTTCCAAAGAATAGCCGAAAGCGCTCAATCACAAATTTATGGACAGGTCACTCATGCAGGATATTCTCCTTCTTCTATATAATTTCAGGTCGTAGACGCTGATGACTCTCCACAACTCGCTATCCTTTGCAGGTTTTGGCAATATTTTTTCACCATTCCACCTAGCTCGTTTCCTGCAATACATTTAAACAAGATTATTAAGTAGGTTACTCGCTGTTTCCTTCTGACACTCTTGCTTCTAATGTTTCAAAACCCTCTGTCCTGACTGTCTGTCTTAGAAATTTCAACAGTCGCCTTTACAGTTCTAAGTATAAGCGTTCTTTTCGTTTAAATTGTTTTCAAAATTCTACGTTGCTGACATACTTGGTACCTGAAATTCTTAGTATCCTTCTGTAGAATCCCATTTCTGTTGCCTGAAATCTCTTCTTCATCTGTGATGACATTGCCCAGCTTTCAATATAATATAGAAGGAATTGTATTACAGAACAGTTCAGCAATCTTTACTTTTCTTCTCACGAACTTTTTCTGTTTTTATACTTCAATATAGACTTTAATAATTTTCTTAAGGCCAATTCTTTTAGAAAAAAAAATCAAAATTTGAATTTTTCAATTTAACAAACTATAAACATTCTTCAAATCACTAACAATCCACACATACGTAATTAGCAAGAACAGGCTAACCCAAGAAGTTTTCGGCGGGAAAAAAGTCTACTTCTTTCATCATATGTAAACGTCCTTAGACAGTGTTCAGCCATGCGAACGTTTTATTTCCTTGGTGTTTACAAATGACGACAAGTTGGCGCCATAAGATCCTGGGAAATATCGAATGGTCGCTTTGTCTATTCTTCGTCTCTGCTATTCAAAATATTTCTTCTGCCCGATGGTCGACATGAATAGTGGAAATAATAATGCCCTTTCAGCAGAGACGTTTTCTAGGCAAGAATTCCTGGCAAATGGATAAGTGAGATCTGCTGTTACAACCAGGTGTCACATCAAGAAACAATAAGTAGATTTTAACGCTGCCACATCCGAGATGTGGGCATAACTTACACAGCCGCATTGACTGGTTATTTGATTCAACGACTTTCAGGATTTTTAAATCGTCCGCGATCGTGAACAGACTTTAACGACAGCATCACGAGTTTTAGTTTTCTTCTTTTTGTTTTTTGTTGTTTAAATCAAACTTTACTTGAGGAACACAGATGGTTTCATAGTTATACCCTAGAACAGGGATTCTCAACCACCGTGCCGCGGCAAACCAACGTGCCGCGCGATCCTCTTAAGTTTACCGTGAAATATTGTCACAGTATATGTGTCTGTGGAAGTAGTAATGGTCCAGCGTTTCTGTTTGAATAAATGAATAAATATTAAACTTTTTTCAAATTATAGAAATGGTCCCAATTATGGTTACCCATCTGAAAGCCCTCGACTAAGTCATCGATTATTATTTACCGTGATTAAGCATTGACGGATATGATAGAATTCAAAATGACATCATAAATGTTCCTTCTAATAATGGTCATCAGTTATGTGATAATGAAGAATTGGCCACTATTTCAAGTGGTACGCATTCGACGGTATCTATGGATACATTTTGGATTTCAATACAAAAGGAATATTTCACATTAGCTAAAAAGCTTTTATCAGTTTTATTCCAATTTTTTATTACTTATTAATGTGAATTAAGCTTCTCAACCCTAATTGACATACAAAATAAGAAGCGAAAAAGACTACATTCAATTGAAGAAATTTATATATGTACCTAGGTATATAAATGTCAGAAAATGATTAAGGAAAACTATAACATACATACTCACATAGACATATCAACATATAAATAAAGTTTGCTAACCAAAATTATATGATCAAATTCTCTATCTAAACCAAAGAATATATATTCTATCCTAAAATTGATGTCGGCATAAATAACCCATGGAGATTGATATGCCGTTGAACAAGACAAATCAAACCAATCTAAACCAAAGATTACATATTCTATTCATATGAATCTATCTAAAAATTGTTGTCGGCATTAAATAAAATATTCAGGTTGTTATGACGAAAAACAAAATAAACCAAACCAATCTAAACCAAAGATATAAATATACTGTTCATGCAAAATTATCCAATATCCTAAAAATATTGTTGGCATTAAATAACCCATTGAGGTTGATATGCCGTAAAACAAAATAAACGAAAACAATCTAAACCAAAGTATTCATATTCGATTCATAAGAATATATCCTAAAAATGTTGTCGGCATTAAATTATCCATTGAGCTTGATATGACATAAATTAAAATAAACCAAACCAATCTAAACCAAAGAATACATATTCTATTCATACGAATCTATCCTAAAAATGTTGTTGGCATTAAATAACCCATTGAGGTTGATACGCCGTTAAACAAAAAAAGAACAAATCAATCTAAACCAAAGAATACATATTGTATTCATACGAATCTATCCTCAAAAAAAGTAGTAAGCATTAAATAACCCATTCGGGTTAATATGCCGTAAAACAAAACAAACCAAACAAATCTAAAATAAAAATACATATTCTATTCATACGAATCTATCATAAAAATGTTGTCGGCATTAAATAACCGATTGAGGTTGATATGCTGTAAAACAAATTAAACCAAACCAATCTAAACAAAAGAATACATATTCTATTCATCAGAATCTATCCTAAAATTATTGTCGGCATTAAATAGCCCTTTGAGGTTGATATGCCGTAAAACAAAACAAAAAAAAATTCTATTCATACGAATATATCTTAAAAATGTTGTCGCAATTAAGTAACCCCTTGAGGTTGATATGCCTGAAAACAAAATAAACCAAACCAATCTAAACCAATGAACACATTTTCTATTCATACAAATCTATCCTAAAAATGTTGTAGGCATTAAATAACCCATTGAGGTTGATATGCCGTAAAAGAAAATAAACCAAACCAATCTAAACCAAAGAATACATATTTGTCCATACGAATCTCTCCTAAAATATTGTCGTCATTAAATATCCCATTGAGTTTGATATGCCATTAAACACAATCAACCCAACCGATCTCAACCAAGGAATACATATTCCATTCACACGAATCTATCCTAAATTTGTTGTCGACATTAAATAACCCATTGACATTGATATGCCGTTACGCAAAATAAACGAAATCGATGTAAACCAAAGAATACATATTCTATTCATCCGAATATATCCTAAAACTGTTGTCGGCATTAAATAAAATATTGAAGTTTATATGCCGTTACACAAAATCAACCAAAGCAATCTAAATCAAAGAATACATATTCTATTCCTTCAAACTATCCGAAAGATGTTGTCGGCATTAAATAACCAATTGAGGTAGATATGCCGGAAAAGAAAAGAAAACAAACCAATCTAATCCAAAGAATGCATATTCTGTTCATACGAATCTATCCTAAAATTGTTGTCGGCATAAATAACCCATGGAGATTGATATGCCCTAAAACAAAACAAACCATTCAAATCTAATGCAAAGAATACATATTCTATTCATGTGCATCTATCTAAAAATTGTTGTGGTTTTTAAAAAAAATTTTCAGGTTGATATGCCGAAAAACAAAATAATCGTATACATACCAAAGAATACATATTTATTCATAGGAATCTATCCGAAATTTTTTGACGTCATTAGATAAAACTATGAGTTTGATATGCCATAAAAGAAAACAAACCAAACCAATCTAAACCGAAGAATATATATTTTATACATACGAATCCATCCTAAAAATGTTGCCGGCATTAAATAACCCATTGATTTTGATAAGCCATAAACAAAATAAACCAATCCAATATAAACCAAAGAATACATATTCTATTTATACGAACCTATCCTAAAAATGTTGTCGGAATTAAATATACCATTGAGGTTGATATGCCTTAAAACAAAATAAAGCAATACAAACTAATCAAAGAATACATATTCTATTCATACGAATCTATCCTAAAACTTTTGTTGGCATTAAGTGACTCATTGAGGTTGATAAGCCGTAAAACAAAACAAACGAAAGAAATCTAAACCAAAGAATTCATATTCTGTTCATACGAATCGATACTAAAAATGTTGCCGGCATTAAATAAGTCCTTGACGTTGATATGCCGTACAACAAATCAAACCAAACAAATCTAATCCAATGAATACATATTCCATTCATACGAATCTATCCTGAAAATGTTGTAGGCATTAAAGAACCCATTCAGGTTAATATGCCGTAAAACATGATAAACGCAACCAATCTAAACCAAAGAATGAATATTCTATTCATAAGAATCTACCCTAAAAATGTTTTAGACATTAAATAACCCATTGAGTTTGATATGCCATGAAACAAATTAAACCCAACCGATCTAAACCAAAGAATACATATTCCATTCATACGAATCTATCGTAAAATTGTTGTCGGCATTAAATAACCCATTGAGATTTATATGCCGTTAAACAAAATAAACCAAATCGATCTAAACCAAAGAATACATATTCTATTCGTACGAATCTATCCTAAAATGTTGTCGGCATTAAATAACATATTGAGTTTGGTATGCCGTAAAATAAAACAAAACAAACCAAAATTATTTTGAAATAATAAATTAAAATTTATTCCATACAATCGACATTGGCTTCAACGAAGGCCTCCAGCCGGCTTCGGAGTTTCCTGCCACACTTCTAGACGCTCTTTTTTTAAAGTTTGTGATTGCTGCCATAATCTTTGCCTTAAGTTTATCTTTGTTGTTGTAAGAAGTTTTTTGTTTTGTTTTTCGCCCAATTGCATCTAACACATGATAATCAAGGGGTTTGCAAGTTGTAAGGTGAGATGTGACTGGGTTCTTATGCTTGTGTGGCATAGTACCAAGTTCTGTTGCCACATATAGGGTCTTCCCGCAGACCTAGGGAAGAACTACCTCTTCACTGCTCTTGATGTAGGCTTCCGTACTGTGGGAAGATGCATGGAAGTATAAAATCACCATCACTAGTGACCACTCCAAACACCATAATGTTAACTGGATATATAATCCAATTCTCTGTGAATACTCTGCAGTGTCCTCAGATTGACACCCAAACACTCTGAAATTTTCTTATTGGCTCTTCCAGCGGGAATGCCAAGCAGTATAGGATTCCTAGTCCAAATTTTTTGCGGAATGAATTGCATCATAGTGCTCTTTTTGGACGGTGCCCAACTGACCCTACTATGCTGTATAGTCGACCAAATCAAAAACAATCAACACGTATGCACGTAATTAAAATATAATATGGGACAATTTACCCATCGGAACATGTATATGTTTCCGACTAATTTCCATGTCCTGCTTTTTCGTTTGTTTTTTTTTTTTGCGAATCTTTTAAACCATGCATTCGCTGAACTTTGGGTGTAACAAATAGAAAACAAATACTAGGAAATGAATCCGATTCATCTTCTGATAATAGAACTATCATCAGCCACACATTGTTACCATAGAAAACCTCGGAATAATAGATGGGAGAATTGTTAGCGAAAAGAAAAGTGTATTTTTAACACTGGCTAAAGGGAGGAAAAACAGCGCTTGACAGAAAAATCCTTACCGATCTCAGAGGTATATCGAAAATGGAGTATCCGCTTTTAAGCAAGAAAAGAATAACTGAATTCACAAAATGGTCGTCACGGTTAATTTTCGCTAAAAATACGGCCTTCCATTGTTTAGGTATTGTTTTGTTTTGTCAACTGAAAACTTGGGACAAGAGCAGGAGAGAGACATCGAAAATTTGAATTTGCTAGTTTCTTTTCGAAATTGTAGGCACTGTGGAGAAATAGATAGGGGCTCTGAATCGAAGAGCATAATTCGAATTGCATTCGAGTTCATTAATTTAACTAAAGTGAAAAATAAGCATGGGAAATGGTAGGGATCCATCTCTTCCCTCTACAGATTGGTGAAAATAGCAGGATATTGAAAAATATCAAAGAAGAGCATTTTAACCAAATTATTGAGAATATATATTTTCCTCACAAGACTCGTAAAAAGACTTAATCTAATTTTTGTGGTTTTGATCCCGTTTTGTCTAGTATTTTCAGAATTTCAATAATTACATGGACATATATATATATATATATATATATATATATATATATATATATATATATATATATATATATATGTTGTGGTAGGATCCACCTAATTTGCATAGCGGAGTACCGACGATATAAATATGGTTGGTACCGGAAGACAGGGAGGCAAATCAAGAGATCCAACTAGAGACTCTGCCCGACTGCGACTTAGTCAACACATTCTCCAGGAACGGTCTTCCCAGGAATATACAAAAGACTATATGTAAATATTGTGTACACTTTCTTGTTTCAATACATTTTATTCTAACTACATTTTGTGTTTGCATTATTATTCCATGCATTAGTCAAGTTTCAACAATATATATATACATATATATATATATATATACATGCACGCACATTTATAATTTATACACTCTCACATACACACACGCATACACACACACACACATATATATATATATATATATATATATATATATATATATATATATATATATATATATATATATATATATATATATATATATGTATATGTGTGTTACAACACCAAAATATATAAACTATCCGTGTTAGTGTACCAGTTCAAATACACAGTAGAAGACTGTGTCACTTGTCAAAAATCAATCTCCTGTATCGGACACACCGCTACTTCCTAAAGTAGGCGTTCTATATGCCACCTTTTGAAGCAGAATGCGATTAATAAAGATTTATTTACTCACAATTTACAAAAACCTTTAAGGAAAATTCTAGTCGATAAAAGAAAGACACTTTAAATCTAACTTTTAGTGGATACGCTATCTGAGCAGATGCTCCGTTTTTTTATTAAACAGTATTTTTTTCTAACCGGACTGAATGATTTCACGAACATTCCGGCCGGTAGACGAAAATAAATAAATATACTGTTTAATAAATAAACTGAGCGAGGTCTGTCTGTTGGGAACAGCTCAGCTTATTGTACACATATAGTGACGTGTAAATGATCTTTTTATCTCAGACTCACACCGATTTTCTTCATCTTCATGGCTGGTAATTAAGCACCGAGACATTATTTGGAGCTTTATTTGTTTGTTTCTCAGCAAAACAAATACATTCTTGTTTTTGAAATGTTATTTAGAGTCTAACCTATCAACTGAGGAAAATAAATGATGCTAAAAAATACAGAGTTCAATTTCAGTTCAGAATTGTTCATTATATAACGTTCTGTTAAAATTTCAATAATATCAGTTTATTTAAATATGTTAATGCAAACAAGTCTGAGAGATTTTGAGATTACCTTTATTATCTTTAAATGTATATAATCAACTGTTTATATCTAGAAATGTCTGTGTTTATTTCAAATAACTTTTCCCCCGATAAGCATCTGATAGTAATAGATTGAATAATGTTTTCATTATTTCTAAAAATGCCTAAATGATTAAAATACAGCTTTGTACGTGTTTCAAATAAGTTGCACAACGAATTGATTTTAAATAACTTTCTCTACGAATCACACGACGCGTGGTTATTAGCAATGAAAACTACGAATTGGAGAGACTAAAATGGAGCAAATACAAAAATTTAAATATCTTTGTAGCGTTTTTAGCATACGACGGAAAATACGAAATTCGGAGAAAATTTGAAATAACAAAGTATTGAGAAAAAGTAAAATTTCTTTAGAAATAAAGAAAAGATTGTTGAACTATGAGTTACTCGTAATGTAGTTCTTACTCTATAAAAGTTAATGCTGGTCAATCTCTTCACATATGAAGAAGAAACTTCAGTCAACAGAAATGTAGTTCTACAGAAGGATGCCGAATATACCATGGGCCGAACATTTGATTAATAAAGTAGTTATAACGAAAATGGAAATAAAAAAGTACGCTTATAATAAGAATCAGAAGGAAATCATTGAGATTTCTTGGGCAGATAAATGAGGCAAGAGGGCTTACAGAATTTGAAATGCAAAGGACCTATTGAAGGTATGACAGACAGAAAAGAAGCCAATAACTCCGTGGCGGATATGTGTAAATGGTTGGCAGAATATAAACTCGTAAAGATGGCTTTGTTAAAGGAACAAATGACAGTGTCGGAATGTTCTATACACTTTTAAAAGGTCTGTTATAAATCGATCTAAAATGTTAATATATAATCTATTTAAATTGATTGAAAAAGGTTTTAAAAAAGAAGACTTCATCTCTACGAAACCATCACGTCGTTGATTTAATAATAATCTACTTTTAATCTGAATTTACCAATTGTTGATGAATTTCGTTCAAAAACTTGTTTCAAGACGTTCAACTTAAAAAGGGACATGGATTTGTACAACATAATCCATCTGCTTTTACAAGCATGGGTAAACACTTACAGCTAGATCTTATCATTTCACTGTTGAATTTCCTATTGGTAACCGTAAGTTCTATGATGATTCTTCCTTCTCTCACACTTATCATATGCGAAAATCTATTCCGGCTGCCTGCCTTCATCTTAACTACGTCCTTCAAGAATTTAATCTCAATCCTCATCTTCTGTCTCCTTGAATCCTGTTCTTTTATGGTTCTATCTGTTTCTTTCACTCCCAGTAACTCTTTTGGTCGTAATTGCTTTATCGCCTTACCTGGGTTGAACCGATTAAAAAAACATGGATGAGTCGTGATGTAGTTGTAGGTAATATGGTAAGAATTTGTCTCCTTCACTGGATTAGGGAAAATTTATTGTTGACATTATCTTTCTCTAGAGAAAGGTTTTAAGTTTTGTTACAATGTTTTAAGCTTGTGCTGTTTTTTAATTATTATGTCATTTTTGTGTGCTTTGGCTTGTTTTTTTATATAACATCTGTGTTTTGAAACAGTGGTACGATTTGGATATGTTAAATCAAGTTTTGCGTTAGTTGCTTCACTGTTTCTAGTAACCATTTTTTTATCCCTATATATTTTTCTAGATTTCCCCTCAGTTCTTTGGTATTTTACGTTGCTTTGAAGGCCTTTACTGTGGGCGTTCAAATATTGTTCGGGAGTTTCATTTGAGTGTTGCGGATGATTTTGGTATAGGGTCATTTTTGTCTAATATTTGTGTTATGGTCCAAGGTTAGGACCAAGGAAGAACAACATGAACATAAGAGTAGAAATAACAAAGATATATTACAAAGAGTAATAATACAAGATGTGCAAGGTGTTAGTATGACTGTTAGTCTGGTTTGGAGTGAACTACTATTGGCTCGACTCGATTCCGTCTCGTCTCTCTCACTTCAGAGGCGCAGTATTCATAGTGTCAGAAAGGGTTCACTCTGTCGTTATAGGTAAGGTCCCATAACACCCCCTCGCAAAGCTTTTACCTCGCAGGGGTCTTTAATATTTTTTCCTCTTCGGATTAAACATCAAAGGCTCTGTAAATTTTCATTTTTTGCTTGATTTCCGTTGTTCTGAAATTGCTTGAGACCTTTGCATATTGAAAGTGTCAAATATTGTGTCCATTACTTCCACATCTTCCTGAGGTAGACCGTTAGAATCCTCTAACAGCCTCTTCCTGGTTTGATTTAAGTGCCTTTTATGCGAGAACTTCGGACCCTGCATAATGTAAATCACGTTCCCGATTCGTTTCTCTATTGTACCTGGTTCCCAATAGGATGTGTTGTTTTTGAACATTTAAAAAAATTTCTCCCCTGGTTTACATTTTCTTTTTTGGTACAAGCGACGATGGTGATTGCTTTGTCTGTTTTGATAGTAATTTGTCGAATACCGATCTAATTTTTCGGGCGAACATTACTTCCGCCGGCGATAATGCCGATGGCCTAGTACTGTTCGGTGTAATTCTATACACTTGCAAGAATTGTTGTAAAGCCTTTTCTGTTGGTACGTCATAAGCTTTCCTTAGTGCTCTTTTTAATGTATCTACAAATCTCTCCGCTTGCCCGTTTGATCTTGGGTGATATGGCGGGGATTTGTTATGTTTCACCTGAAAAGTTTCACAAAATTCTTGAAAATCTGCAGATGTAAATTGTGTCCCATTATCGGTGACTAGATAATCAACCACTCCGAAACGAACAAACAGCTCGTGAAGGCAATTTATTGTAGTCTCAGAAGAAGGTTTTCTACAACGAAATACTTCTGGCCATTTGCTGTAACTGTCTACTACAATCAAGTAGTAGAAACTATCTAATGGATCTGCGAAATCTTCATGGATTTCGACCAGGCCATGGCTTATGGATGATCGGAGGTGTCTTGGCTGCTAAGGAACAGCTCTTGCATTTGTCCACCATATGCATGATATCTTGATCTATGTTTGGCCAGTACACGTAACTTTGCATTAAGGATTTCATCCTGTTCTTTCCTGGGTGGCCCATGTGAATATCCTTGAGGATCCGCCTTTGTAGCGTTTTCGGGATTACTACCCTTTCATTATATAGTAGAACATTGTCACATAACGAAAAACTGTCTGATATATGTTTATCTTTTCCTGCAATTTGTGTTTTCGTTTCCTTCATAAATTCGTCATTCACTGCTTTGTTTCTTATTTTCTGTAATGTGACGGGGAGGTTTCGAATTGTACTACATAATGATGTTCTAATATCTTCCTCATATCGCAGAGCTGCAATTACGGAATCTTCTAATGGCTCTGTTTTCTTTGGTATTAGTCTCGAAAGACCATCTGCATTCCAGATTTTGTTTGATGGAAGATACTCCAATTTAAAGTTATAGTTTAATAAAATTGTCCCCCATCTTAGCAACCTATTAGCAGTGTCGACAGGTAGACCTTTCTTTGATCCAAGTATTGTCAATAACGGCTTGTGGTCCGTCTATAAGAAGACAAATCTACCGTAAATATATCTGTGGAACCTCGTAACCGCAAAAATAATCCCTCAGCTCTGGTAGAAAGTTGGCATTTTATGAAGTTTACATGTCACAACACCATAGGCACTCGCGTCACTCGCGACTATTATTTCCAATTTTGGGTCATAATGCGCTAAAAATAAATCTGCTGTTAGAGTCATAATGATTTTGTCGAAAGTTTTCTGACATTCATATGACCATTCCCAAACTTTGTCCTTCTTCAACAGTTCGTTTAGGGGTGCGCGTAATTTGTGCATGTTAGGAATAAATTCTTGGTAATAATTTACTAAGCCCAAGAAGCTTTGTAATTCAGCTAAATTTTTTGGAGCCGGTATTTTTTATTGCCGTGGCCCTTTCTGGGTCTGGTCTCCCTTCTTTGTCAATAATATGACCCAGATATTTTATCTCCTTCATAAAGAAGTCACATTTATTTTCCTTTATCTTAAAACCGTAGTTTTGTATCTGCCTGAAAACCTCTTGAACGTGTTCCCAGTGTTGTTCAATATTTTTGCTATTTATCAGGATGTTATAAAGGTATGCGATCGTGAAATCCAGTCCGCCTAGCATAGTATCCATTATTTGCTGAGGTATCGCCGGCGCGACCTTGATCCCGAATGGTAATCTCTGGAAATTATATAACCCTTTATGTGTGTTTATGCACAACAACCTCGAGCTTTCCTCTTCTACTGGTACTTGTAGGTATGCTTCGCTCAAGTCTATCGTTGAGAAAAAATTTCCTCCGTTCAACTTGAAAACCTCCTCTGGACTAGGGAGAGGATAGTGATAATCCTTAATCGCTGCATTCAATCCCGTTGAGAAATCAGCGCATACTCGTATCTCATCCAATTTCTTTGCGGCCCATTGACTATATTGCACCGTTGTCGATACACCGGTTTTCACGAGTCTATCGAACTCCCCGTCTATTTTATCTAATGATGCGAAAGGTACATTTCTTTTCTTCTTAAAAATGTGTTGTGCATCTTCTTTTAGTTTGATTTTGGCCGCCATTTTTTACACCTCCCGAGGCCGGCTGAAAATACGTCGGGGAAACTCTCCTTTAATTTCTCCTTCAAATTCTCTGCCTCGGTCGATAACATTTCCACTTTTTGGCAGAACGTATTTATCGGTAAATCCCAGAGGTCAAATTTCTGCATCCAGTCAGTTCCAAATAGATTTTCTGTAATCTTTAGAAATATACATCTTTAATTTCTTGGTCATACCGTTGAACGTCACATTTGTGATAATTTCCCCCTCAAATTTGATTTTTCTCCCTGTTACCGACCTGGCTTATTTATCGGTTCTCGGTTTGTTTAATTTCTTCTACGTCTGTAAGCTAATAATGGTTAAATCTGATCCGGAATCTAATTGTAATCTGATTTTTTGTTTAACATTTCTACTTGGACGTATCTTCGTATATTTATCCGGTCCGCTTGATCAGTTCTAGTGACTCTTACTCGACTTTTGCTTTCTTTCTTTGTTCTACAGTGAGAACTATTATGTCCCAATTTATTGCACGACAGACAAGTCTTATAGCGGTATGGACAATCTTTGTACTAATGCAAAGTCCCACAGCGATAGCATGGTCTGGGTGGTAGTTTCTTCTGAGATTTCATTTGACTTTTTGTATTAAAATAATGTGTTTGGCTTGTTTTTGAGGAGGGAAAAAACGTGTTTGTCGTTGTACTTTTCGTGTGTGAGCGACGCCAGACTCTTCGATATCTTTCGAGTCGTTTTTTACGCTTATACATCTCTGACAGTCCTCAGCTAACTTTTGTAGCGTCAATTCTGGTTCACTCTCAAGTTTTGTTAGAATTCTCCGTCTGATCTTCGCATCTTTAGTCGAAACCACGCCTTGGAAGAATATCAAACGTTTAACATTGTCTGGGCTGAGTTCAGATAACTTAAAGTCATCGCAGTGTTTGTTTACTACGGAAGCGAATGTTATATAGTCTTCGCTATCCTTCTTTGTTAAATTTAAACATTTCCACCTTTTGTGGAATAGTGAAGATTTCGGACTAAATAATTCCGTTAAAAGTTTCACGGCTTCCTTGAAAGTCAACTCATTCGTTTTCCTCGGTAGGATGTAGTCTACGAATTTAGTGTATTCGCTTGGCCCTAGTTTCCTCAGTAGTAGACGTACTTTTTTCGCGTCTGGTCAATTCCCGCAATCAAACTCATATGAATCTTCATATCTGCTGAAGTAAGCCGCGAAGGTTTTGTCTTCGTCCGGTACATAAGTGAATTCTTTGATAGAGCTCCATATAGCATTTTGCGAGAATGCCGTTTCATTTCCAGAATTTTGTCCTTTATTTGTTACTCCGCTTGGTAGTAATTCTTGTAGTTCGAGTTGCTTCTCTTCGTTTTTCTGTTGAATTTCCAATAGTTTTCCTTCGTTTTTCTGTTGAATTTCTAATTCTTTCTCTTCGAGCCTTGTCTGTCTTTCCTCATTTTTGTGTTGCCGCTCGAATTGCATTACTAAAAACTTTCCTGCGTAGATTTCGATTCTGTTTTGGCTGACATGTAAAATCCGTGTCTTCGTTACCACTGTTAATGTTGGTGTCCAAAACATTTTTTATTCTTTTTTATTTATTTTTTCTCGCGTAGAACTTGTTGGGTTTTTTTTTTTGGCGGGGGCGGTCGCAATACCATCGTCGCCTCTGGTATGGACGACCGATAGCAAAAGGATTTTTTTTTTTTCATGATTCTCCGTGTAGAACATCGTTTCTTCAATATCCTCGTCGCCATAGTTATGGTCCAGGTTAAGACCAAGGAAGAAAAACACGAACACAAGAGTAGAAATAACAAAGATATATTACACAGAATAATAATACAAGACGTGGAAGGTTTTAGTATGACTATCAGTCTGGTTTGGAGTGGACTACTATTGGCTAGAGTCGATTCCGTCTCGTATCTCTCTCATGAGAGGCGCAGTATTCATAATGTCAGGAAGAGTTCACTCTGTCGTTATAGGTGAGGTCCCATAACAATTTGTAACCTAGCTTTGAAACTTTCATAGTTTCTTTTATAATTTCAACTGTTTTTTTTTCTTTTGAAATTTGTTAAGATATATAACTGTTGGAACTACACATACGGTCTATCTTCGGGCTTTCTTCACACATACACTCTCCTCTTACTGCCAAAACGTTCAAATTTGGACTCGAATGTCCAAAATACATTTTAACACTCTTTTAATGTTAAAGTCTTTTGACTTTTTTATTTTTGATCGTGTAAGTTTTCTCTTTAAAACCTGGTGGTGGGCCAATTGGGGTACGGGGACGTTCGCGGGGATATAGAACTGGTGATTTTTTTTCAGCTCAAGTGAATCCTTAAGAAAGGGTAAAATATCATTCGGTTTTGTAAAGACATTCTATACCATCTGGTTTACAAATAATTGAATAAATTCCCATTTCAACAAGACAATGACGAAAAACACTCTTCTGATTTCTTTCAAAATGATATCGAGTCAATAAAAAGAAAGAAATTTTTGGTTGCCTCAATCTCCTGAACACACTCAGATCGAAATATTAAGGGAGAAATTGGATAGAAGATTTTGAAGACTGAGAGTTACGTTTTTCAGCTTGAAGAATTCTTGGGAAGATCTGGCATTTACACTTTTTCAAAAACTGTTGGACAGAATACGAAGAATTAAGACAGGTGGTGGTTTTACGAACAAACATTAATTGATTCTGTTGTATGATAATTAATTTATAGTTGTACTATATATATATATATATATATATATATATATATATATATATATATATATATATATATACATATATATATATATATATATATATATGATAAAATATAATAAAAAAGGCTCAGACACTAATATTCTATGGTTATAATTTCTTACATTGGAATCGTAATCACGATCCAATTCATCAGACTTACAAATTAAAAAAAAAATCGGAAAATATCTATCTATCTATATATATATATATATATATATATATATATATATATAAATATGTAGTACAACTATAAAAATAAAATACAACTGTTAAAATATATCTATATATATATATATATATATATATATATATATATATATAAATATGTAGTACAACTATAAAAATAAAATACAACTGTTAAAATAAAATATCATATATATATATATATATATATATATATATATATATATATATATATATATATATATGATATTTTATTTTAACATAAAAGCAAATACATTGTAGTTATTGAAATGTTATCACTTACTTTAAAACATACATAAGTTTGAGGTGTATTTATTTTATGCTGAGAGGTCCCAAAATTGTACTTGTCGTGTATATTAGATTATTTCGCAGATTTTGTTCGTCATGGTTCCCTAGTTCTTCTGTCCCTTTTTCCTACCGTACTGCTTCGTTGTTGAAGAGATGTGATTTTCGGCAATGTTTTTACATTTTTATATAATCTTTTATATTGTTTGCATATTTCATATCTAATATAAATCCAATGATACAGAGCTCGAAATCTTTAATATCAAATGGTTGACCGCAAAATTCTGCATGCCTTTTACACTAGAAAACATCTAATTTCTTCTCGTATAATTTTACTTGTTTTTCGTCTGCTGAATGATATTGATTTTAGGAACAATCTCCCTAGGGATTTTGTCTGATTCCCTTGTCTTCGAGGTTAATTTCCTCTTCTACTTATTTGCCTGCTGTACGTTTTCCTTATATTTTTCTTGTTTTTTAACTTGTTGTGTTCTGGAAGATTTAACTTATCTATGTTTATACTTTATCGGCGAAGAAGAAAACCTTACGTTAATTTTCATCTTGTAAATTCTTGGGAATATCTCTTGGCTCATATAGAAATTTTAGAATCCGAGTATGTTTATTAGGTCATTCTCAAAATTATCTATATCTCATTGTATTGTGGTTGTTATACTTTTTGTGTAGAATGTACGTTATATATCTGATTTAAAATTGTGTTTTCTTTCTCATCATTTTAAAAAAGACGCTCTGTTTATTCTATTTATTCTTACCTGCAATCTTTTCTTTCTTTATTTCTAAAGTTTCGTATCTAAATTTCAGCTTGTTAGAATTAGTTTAGAATTATTGTTAGTCTCTTTAGTCGTGATATGATTGTAGGTAGTGTAGTTGGAATTTATTTCCGTATCTGCATTTGATAATAAAAAATTGATTTTTTGTTTTTTGCTTACTGGTTCTTATTGTTATGCAAACGTGATTACTGCTAATATATCTTCTCACAGCAAACGTCTTTATGTTTTCCATGTATTGACACATTTTGGCTAGTGTTTTTGAGATTAAATAAACGATTTCCGCATGTTCTATTTGCATGTTTTTGGTTAAATAAGGAGTAGCTTCTCCGCTACTTTCTAATATTTCTGCATACTTCATATGTAGTATATAATCTAGTTGTCATTTCTATTTTATATCAGTTTGGCGTATTAAAATAATGTACTGACTAAAAACATTCCCACCTTACAACTATCATAGTAGAATTTTTTGCTAATTTTCATGCATTTAAAAAATCTAACAAAAATAATTATATATATATATATATATATATATATATATATATATATATATATATATATATGATATTTGGTGCAGTTCAATTTATATTACAATGAATCATTCATACAAAAAGTAGATTAGTAAAGTTAATGATATAAAATGGTGAAATCCTTTCGCAAAGAACATTTTAAAGGTGCATTAACCTACAAATCACTCGATGAATATTACGATCCCTGTTTTTAAAATTATAAACTGTATAAGGTCATTCGCAAGTACTTTCAACTGTACATTCAGTCATCCTCAGGCGTGGAAATTATTTTGTCTTTTGGTAAAATTCAGGTAATATTGAGGTGTCTCCCCTTTTTACACAAATGGACTCACCCTAGGTATACATATACTACTACCAGTGAATATCCGGACAGTCTGTAATAGAGGAGGGTAGCACAAGAGTCACAGTTAGCGAGCGCGTAGACTCAGTAAGGCGTTTGTTATTAATTGATATCGGATTCATCCGAAATCCACAACAAAAATGGCGACGAGGAATTCGAACTCACACGGGAAGGAAATCGAAACAAAAGTCTCCCTCGTTGTCCACAACAAACTGACGACGAGGTATTCGAGCTCACACCAAAAAAAAGTCCCCTTTGCCGTTTTTTGCCAGTGTCCACAACAACTTGGCGACAAAAGATTTACGAGGACTAAAATACGGAAAAACGAGTTTTTCGTAAGACTTTTATCATGGAGGATTTTTAAAATATTTTAGTAGAACTTGTAAAATACCAAAATGAAAATCAATTACAGCTCCAGGAAAGAATGGAAGAAAAATGGCAAAAACAATTACTATAAACGCAGGAACTAATATTAAAGATAGCGGGTAACAAACAACAAAATATCGAAAAAGAGGCGACTTTTTCCCAAGACGCAGTGTGGAATACGATAGAAACTTTCAAATACTCTCTAGAAGAGGATAAAAATTTGGCGGATTATTTTAGACGTCAAGAAGACATCTTAACATCGATTGTCAAAATTAGACAGAAGCAAAGAAACTACGTCTGTTGCTCAGAAAATTAGGAACTGAAGAATACACAAAATTTGTGGATTACATTTTGCTAAAAAAGACGAACGAATTAACGTTTGACGAAGCAGTTACATGCCTTACAGAGCTGTTCAGTCCAAAAACGTCACTCTTTCACAAGAGATGGAAGTGTCTTAACCTGGTAAAGGGCGAAAATGAGGGCTATTCCACGTTTGCCGCAATCGTGAATAAACATTGCGACGACTTCAAGTTGGAAGAAGTAACACCGGACAATTTCAAATGTTTCATCTTTGTTCAAGTGTTAGTCTCAGCAAAGATAGTGAAATACGCAAAAGAATGATTTCAAACCTACAAAATGAACCTGGACTAACACTACAACAAATATCAGAAGATTGCCAAAAATGACTGAGTATAAAGAAAGACTAGAAGAATATATAATGGACTCTCCCGTCGAACTCGATGTATGAGGGTCAGACAGATCAGGTCCCAGAAACTGAAAGCCCGACACCCGCACAGGATTTGCTTATAGTGGTGAAGGCTTTGTGCAGGGCCATCCACACTTTTTGGAGGGACCAATACCCTCCGCAGGTTTTGAATTCAGAGTTGTCCTTCTCCTAGACCAGTTGCCATCCAAGGCTATAGAACCCAGTCTGTCCTGCTATTTACCCATAGTTGGAGGGAGAAGAAGAGGATTCACACCTTTCCCAAGGGTACTAGCACGTAAGGGAATGTAATATATATATATATATATATATATATATATATATATATATATATATATATATATATATATATATATATATATATATATATATATATATGCATCTACCGGGTTCGAATCCCACGACTGTCGATTGGTCAGGGTGGTAATTTCTGGACGCTGTCAAACAGGGGGAAGTGACGCCAGCGCGTTCAAGCTGCTCGGCTCTCCCCCAGGCACAATAACTAAGACCCGCTCAACATAGTCTCAGTATAAGTCACAGGTGCGATCCGTTTGTGTTGAACAAACACAAATGTGCCTGAGCAGACGCCTGCAACAGTTATTGTCTAGTCGCTTTAGTAGACAGGTGTGGTCGGAAACGTGAAGCCAGCTATTATATATTTATATTTATAAATATTTCTAAAGAACTTCTGGATTTTATTTCGTAATTCCAGAGATTTTATTACTTAAACGTTATTTTCAGTGGATACCCATATTTGAGTAGACGTTCAGTATACTTATTAAACTATATTTATGTATTTTCCTTTATCGGCCTGAATATTCGAGAAATCTTATTAAAGAAAATATGCGTTCTTTGAGAGGATTCGAACCTGCGTTATGCCGAAGATTTCTCGCCCACGAAGCGCGTCGATCATCAAGCAAAGTTGAATAGAATAACAAAACTCCCATTCACAGATAAAAACGGCTATAGTAAAAGGATGTTAAACAAACACGTCGAACAGACCATAGGGAATTTGATTCTCAGTTAGGGTCAATATTAATTACTGTGTCATGCCAGGCTAAGTATGGTATATAGAGTGTTATGGTTAACAAGCTAGTCGGCATGTATTTACTTGATTGATGAGTCAATCTAAAGTTTCATAGATATTTACATGATCCTCAGAATTGACGGGCAACTGAGTTCATTTCTCCTTGAGTGCTTTTTCTTAATATACCCTGTGCCAGACGAAGAAATGGGAAAATTCTAAGTTCAAGATTGTGTTGTCATATATCATCAGCTTTTCCCCCCACGTTCTATTCCTTCCTCTCGCTCACTTGCTCACCTGCACAGCATTCCCCCTTTCTCTCTCGTCTCTCTGTTCTGTCCTTCTTACTTCCTTCTTATCTTTCTCTCTTTGTTTACTTTCTAGCTCTTCCTTCCTTTTTCTCGAACACTCTCCCTGTCACTGGCCACCCTCTCTTTCTCCATCTGTATCACTATAATTCTTCCTAGTCACTTTCTCTTCCCGTTCCGTCTTTCTCACTTCCATTTGATTTGTCTCTCTTTGTTTAGTTCCTAGCACTTCCTTCCTATCTAGTTTCAATCATTCCTCTAGGTGTCTTTCTACATTTCTCGAACTCTCATCTTCTCACAGACCCCATCTCTCTCTCTTTCTCTCTCTCTATCTATCTATCTATATATATATATATATATATATATATATATATATATATATATATATATATATGTCGCTATTCTTCTTCTCTGTGTCTCTGTCTTCAAACTTTAACATTCTCTTACTCTTCCTGTTTCTCTCTTTCTCGTTTTTATTTCGTTCCCTTGTTTTTTATGTTTTTTGTTTCACTTTTCTTTCTTTCTCGCTGATCAGAATCTGAATAAAGGAATCCGGATAATTCCAACAGGTCCTTTGATCACAATTTAAATATTTGCAAATTTTAACTCGATTGATTGTTTAACCTTCCATTGATACAATCACAAATCTTTGCGTGATTTCACTTGTCTTCATGTTTTACGCGTGAAAACAAATTAAAATCTAGAAAATGTGAATAAGCATCTGTGCCTAACAAGAGAGAAAAATAAAAACAGTGTTTGAAACAATTAAATAAGACACCGACAAACGACAACAGCAATCTCTTTATAATCTTTACTTTTATAATCAAGTAGAATTCATAATTGCATGAGTCGCATGAGACATGACAGGGAAACATTTTGTTCATAAAAGTGAAACTTATTAAGAGAATCAAATAGAGAAATAACGAGCGAAAACTGACGTATAGACTCCCTTTTGGCGGGGAAACAGCCTGGATAAAGTCAATATTTGCTTGATGCCATTTCATAGCTAAATAAAAAACAGTATCTCATTGCTTTGAATTCCATATGACAGTTTCATGTAATTAAAAACGATTGCGTTTAAGCATGAAACAGATAGTCACCTCTAGGCCTTGAATAAACATCCACTATATATATATATATATATATATATATATATATATATATATATATATATATAGTGGATATGAATTCTCTCTCTCTCTCTCTCTCTATATATATATATGTATATATATATATATATATATATAAAATGAAGAGGTTATAATGGTTCCAACGAGAGAAAAGTGTGTATATTAAAAAGAAGAGGCACCGCAAACTTTACCCTTTATTTTTTATAATTTTACAACACGTGTTTCTGGTCTCGCGACCGTCTTCAGGTAAAGCGTGGAGATTTCCACATATTATTAAAAATAATTAATTTTTTCTTTATGTTTTTCAATGTTAAATACTCTCGATATGACACATTCTTTATTTATGTGTTAGTAATCCGAATGTCTTTCTTGAAATGGCAGTGAAGAGTTCTGCGCGAAGGGTCATAAAAACAATTAAGTTTCTTGGTTGGTTTGAGAAGTGATGAATTAGTTGTCGGTATCTTATCTTTTAATGTTTTAGTGACCCCTGTGTGTTATTAGATCTATTTTCATTTTTGTGTGTTCCTGTCTGCATGCGTGTATATATGTGTGTGTATAATCCCCCTCAATATATATATATTATTTTCTTAATACTATGAACAACGTTAATTCAAGTGGCTACACATCTTTGAGTTGCTAACGCTGTATTTTTTCTTATTAAACGTTGAAATCAATAACAACCGGTCTAAATTGAAAAGACCCACTAAAGACATCTTGTGACTCCGCCTGGAATCGAACATGCATCAATTATTTTCCATCAGGGAAATCCCTTTTTTAGCCAAAGTATGCCTCTACCAGTATGGTCACGGAAAGGTTACAATTAACGAAAGCACGTTTTTCTCTCTGGGATTTATGCAAATCTATATCTGGTAGTTTCAGTTACATAGCCGAAACTTAAACAACAGTAATTTTTAGAAAGGTTTTTTTTATAAGACATTATTACTTATTAATGTAAACGTTGTTTTCATAGGTACACGTGTTTAAAATGCTAGAGTTGTTTTTTTATTAAACAGTGAAATTAATGAGAATAATTTTCTAAATAAAGAACCAGGATTATCTTTAATAGAAGCGATCAATTTTGAGCAGTTGTTATTAATATTACTATTTAATAAAATAATATCAACTAAATCATGGATACTCACTAAAAATATCTTTAATTATAATTAGAAAAAGTATGTATTGTGTGTGCGTGCGCGTTTGTATCTGTGCGTGCGAGGGTATATGCGTGTGTGTAACCCTGATGCCCGTACTGTCACAGCCACTGTGTTTTTATTTCGTTTCCTGTCCCAGGGCTACCGAAAAAGTAGTACTCATGGTGTTTAATTACAATTTTTCAGTCCTTCTCTCCTTTTTCTCTTCGACGCTTAATTATTTGATGTGAGTTCTTTCACAGTTCAATCGTAATTATATTCTGTTTCAAATCATTATTAGGCATTCTCCTGAATTAAAGCAGTGAACCAAGTTTACCAGGCTGATGGTTGATGGCTGATATATTCTCATGCAATAACACTCTGAAACTGTGTTACCATAGTCTCTTAAATAAAAATAAATATAATAATTTCAACACTTGAAAATTGCTTCGGCATGAAACTCGGCAATTAATGTAATATATGATGTATATTATTTTATTATTTATATATATATATATATATATATATATATATATATATATATATATATATATATATATATATATATATATATATATATATGTACACATATATATATATATATATATATATATATGTATATATATATATATAATAAAATAATATACATCATATATACATGTTCTACATACAACATCATCACTTGATAAGGCACCAGAAGTGTTGAAACAAAATGGCTATTTTTGTAGTGATTTTATAACATATTTATGTTATAATATTTAAATAAATAATTATATATATATATATATATATATATATATGTGTGTGTGTGTGTGTGTGTGTGTGTGTGTGTGTGTTTAAACATATATTATTGAATATATCAGACAATGAAGGTCTATTATGTCTTATCATGATCCGTTCGAATGTTTGCAGGTGAAATTTCTGGTGAATATAAAGATAAAATTTGTCTACCATTTGGTTATTTTTTATTAAGTTGTTGCTAAGTTTTCAGATCACATGAGCTATCCTCTGGGTGATTATACAGATATGAAACAAAGATATCCACAGTCAATGATGATATTTTGTTATTTTGACATAGAAAATTGCTTTTTAGCGACCGTTATCGTCGCATACCAATTTTCTATGTCAAAATAAAAAAAGTAAAAAAAACAAATATCATCTTTGACGATGGATATCTTTGTTTCATGTCTGTATAAACACTCTGAGGATTCTCACGTGAGCTGAAAGCTAAGGACAAACTTAATAAAAAATAACCAAATGGTAGACAATTTTGGTCTTTATTTTTACCTGAAATTAAAGAGTAGATATATAGTTAATTCCGCGTAATATAACAATCATGGACACTTGCCTGGAGATGCTTTCACATCCAGCTCCAATCCAAGGTAGTCGCAAATATACAGGAGACCTTTCTACTGTAGAGGACTTAATTTTTTTTAATTAGCGATCTTGTCACAAATGACAGAATGAACAATAATTCGACTACATAGAGTTCTCGTTACAAAATCGATTTCACTATCAAGGAAAATCTCAAAACAAATTATCATCGCGCCCTATGCGTCAAGATGTCCGTGATATATCCTTTCATCAATCATTCGCGGATTTATTGTATTTTACTCTTTTTCTTTCGATTATAAACTTTGAAGATCGGAAGCGAAACCGGTTAGTTTTCCTTTTTAAATTTTTTAACATCAGTTTTTTTTAATTATGGAAAATAATATTCAGCTCAACGTTTTCCAGCAATACTCAATTTTTCTACCATTAAGAATATATATATATATATATATATATATATATATATATATATATATATATATATATATATATATATATATATATATATATTCAGTCAGGCCTAAGTGAGCGTGAAGGAAAATGAAATGACTTTAGAAGGAACTGGAGATCCAATCCTAAACAGAATTCAAGGGATAAACCTCTACTCATCTTCATTAAACAAGGGAAAGAGTGTGAAACGGAAGATTATATTACTTTTTTAAGCATTTTACCCAACCAAGGTGGGAGTGCCACTAGCACACAAAGGGTTAAAGAGAGTAGGAGCAAGAGTAAAGAGGCGTGATAGAGGAAAATACGATGAGAAGGACGGGAATAGATCAAGGCATCTAGAGATGTTGATTGACATTGTATTTGAATAGTTGGAGAATATAGTTACCAGAGAAGTAAGTAAGAGGAAGGGAGTTCCGCAGATGGGCAGTGCGAAACATGAAGCTATTGGAGTAGAAGAGATGACTACGTTTCGACAGTGAAAGGGTGGGACTGAGATGCTAATTTAGTAGTATGTTTAAATTCATGCAGTTTCGGAATCAGCGAAAGTAACTCGTCGGGGCATTTACCGTAAAAGTATTTGCAGAAAAGACAAACGGAAGCTACAGCACATCTCTGAGAGAGCGACTGGAAACGAGATGCCAGATCGTGGCCAATCACATTGCATATCTGTCTCTGGATTTTGATGTGGATCTTAAGACAAACAGCGGGGGCTCCAGACTATATATGGCAGCAGTATTCTATGCAAGGGCGAATGATTGATTTATAGATTTGAAGGATGGACTCGGGCGAGAAAAAGTTTCTAGCGCTACACAGAGAACCAACTTTCCCTGCAGTAGATGAAACTATTGATTCAATGCATTAGTTCCATCCCAGGTCAGCGGATAGTGTGAGGTCAAGCAAGCGCAGAGAGGTGCTCTCGTGGAGTTGAGCATCAGACATTCTAATGGGAGGCAGGGACGGTTCTCTGTGCTGGCTAATAGAGAACAGTTTTGTTTTTGAGACATTAAAGTTAACCAGCCATTGCTTGCCCCAGACAACAACAGATTGGAGGGCCTTTTCGAGACTAAGGGCCAGGTTAGTTTTGACAGCGACACCAGATTTGCTATTGAGGCAGGAGTAAATAGTGTTGTCTGCATAGATGACTACCTGGGAACTGATGACATCTGGAAGATCATTAATGAAGATAAGGATCAGAGTAGGACCCAGGATAGAGCCTTGGGGAACATCTGCGTTCGTAAGAAAGTAACTGGAGGAGAATCTGTTAAGGACGACCTTCATTACACGGTTTGACAGGAATTATTGTATTAGGTCAAATAATCGTCCTGAAATTCCGTATCCCCGAAACTTTTCAAGAAAGTCGGCATGCCAAACCCTATCAAACGATTTAGAGATATCTAGAGCCACGGCACGAACTTCTCCGTTATTGTGTATAGCGGTAAACATATTCAGTTATAGCCGTGAGCACATCAGCGGTAGATCTGGCAAAGCGGAAGCCATATTGCTTGTCACAGAGAAAATCATGGGATGTAAGGTGCTTAATCACTTCGGCGTTGGTTAAAGCTTCAAAGACTTTGTCGAAGAGTGATAGGAGACTGACAGAACGGTAGTTAAAAGAGTCAGAAGGCCATCCATAGTTCTTAAAGCCAGATACAACAGATGAGGATTTCCAACAGGCTGGAAAGCAAGACTCGTTGAGGCAGTATTTATATGGTTTGGAGAAGACAGGAGCCAGTCCAGGAGTACATTTCTATAGGACAACGGCTGATATCCTGTTCCCACCGCTAGACTTATTGGAGTCTAATTAAGAGATGATGTCCAATACCAACGATGGGGTTATGTGCAACTCGCTCAATAGAGGTTCAGTTCTAAGGGGGAATCGGGTGTGCGTACACCGGATGATCGAGCGTTTAATTAGATGAGAAATTCCGAGCAAATCACTCAGGCTTACCAGTTAAGGAATCGGGACCTCAAATTGGTTTGAGTAAAGGAGGTATTGTGGAATCTCTCAGAGATTTGATTTTATAAAATTCAGATCGATATTTGCATAAATCTGTTAACTTGAGACTATGACCATGGACATTACAAAGTTTTTAAGATTAACTCTCCAATATATTCACTGCAAATATCCTCTTCCTTGATCACATTTTTTTAAGAAGCAGATTGCCTATTCTATGTATATATGTGTATCTCTATCTATAAAAGACAGGATGTGTGTGTGTGTGTGTGTGTGTGTGTGTGTGTGTGTGTGTGTGTGTGTGTGTGTGTGTGTGTGTGTGTGTGTGTAACGAATGCACGGCCGCAATTTTCGACGGATTTGCAACAATATTTACACGCACATCTTACTAAAAAGGCCAAGACAGACAGATTTGCATTTCCCAACTTCCATCGATAGTGGAAATAATAGAATTTTTCATGCTTCTACGGCAGTTTTCATATAGTTTGCGGCCATTTTCTACTCGCCAAAGTGAGAGCCGGCTGCCAGGAATAGGCAGGAAGATTCTATTGTTCAGCTTGAAAGCCAACAGCTGACTGACACGAATGTTAACTAGCATGCTAGCATGCAAAAAAATTTGATAGTTGCATTCGTCACAACTGGGAAAAATTTAAATCTGCATGGCACTTTACTCCAATTGGCTCATTCGCTTGATTAAACTCAACGTTGATTTTGATTCCGCAGAACTGGATTGGGTGTGAAAAAGTTAATGTTGTTAACATTCTTTTTTCATTCGGTTTTTCCAGTTACGAGTCTTTTTTTAAAGCTGATCGTTTTGTGTTTATTTTGTTTAGTTCTTTTTTCGCAACTATTTAATGTTTAGTATAGAGCTTAGAAAAAATTTGCAGTGTGAGATAGGCAAGAAGTAAGGTATGTAGCAACATCAGCACGGCAAAGGGCACTCCTTTAAATGCAAGGAAAGGCAAAAATATTTTAAGTCAAGAGATAGCGATTGCTGTATGTCGTACAATTTTTTAATCAAGCACTGGCAACGCCGAGCCATGCTGCTAGTATATATATATATATATATATATATATATATATATATATATATATATATATATATATATATATACATATATATATATGTATATATATATATATATATATATATATATATATATATATATTTGTTTTACATGAACGTTAAATTACATAAACGTTATATTATCGGCATGAATATTGGAGAAACCTTGTAAAAGACATGGGTCCTCCGGCAGGATTCAAACCTGCGTTCCTACAAGGAACCGTTATAAGATCCGACGTGCTTCGCCATTCGTCCACATCGGACTTCCGGTTAAGTAAACCCGAAATAGTCCTTTTGAAATCACATTCTCTTCCGATTCTCGAAACATCCATATCTCTGTTTTGTAACCTAACGTAAACGAAGACATTTTTTTTATTTTATGAAATGGATTAAATCTGACATATTTTAATTTTCTTTGCTTAAACGTTGTATTAGATGGATACTCATATTCGAATAAATGCTCTGTTTATTTAATTAAACAGTATTTTTATTTAATTACATTTGCCGGCTTGAATATTCGAGAATCTTGTCAGAAAATATGCAACTCAAATTAAAATGTGTCGGATTTAATCAATTTCATAAAATAATATACAGGGTTATTCAAAAAGAATGAACCGATTTCATGACGTATCGCTTCAGTTCTCAAGCATGGAATAAGTCAGTGATAACTTGAAAGTGGATTTTTCTAAGTTTTCAATGGCTGCCACAGGGGCGCTGTCGTCGCGTCATATCTCCGGCAACGCTCAGTTTTTTGTTTACCCCAGGAATGACAAGTCTTTGTTTTTAGGCTTTTCAACCCAAGCAAGGCTGGAAGCCACTAGCACGCAAGGGGTTACAGAAGGTTTGGATGAAGAGCAGATAGGAGTGGTAAAGGTGAGGATGTGGAGAAAGATAGTGGATCTATCAAGGCATGGGGGTTACAGAAGATTTGGAGCGAGAGCAGATAGGAAGGAAAGGGGAAAGTATGTGGAGAAGGGAAGTGGATAGATCAAGGCAACTGGAGATGTCGATTGACATTACACTTAAATAGTTGGAGATTATATTTGTCAGGGAAACAGGAATAAGGAAGGGAGTTCTCAGCAAAAGGCGTTCTGCATTTTTGAGTTCACGAAAACAAATATGGTTGTCATGGTTCAGCTTGCTTTTTAAATTTTAAGTTTCATTGACGATCTTCCCGATGGCATCAGGTCTCAACTTGGTATCTATGCTGATGACAACCATTTACTCTTGTCTTAGTAAGTCTAAATCAGTTTGGAAATGTCAAAATAGCGGCTAATATTAGTAACGACCTTCAATCTGTTATTAAATGGGACAAAGGATGACTTGTCCATTTTAACGCCTCCAAAACTAAACTACTTTCTATTAATCATCTGAGATCGGTCTTTATACATTCCATCAGCATGTTTGACGCTAACCACCAGGAGATTTACTCGTTTCACCTTCTCAGATTAACGTTCTTGGCTGAAATGTTGTGGAAAGACGATATTAAATACATTGCTAGGTTAGCTACTAACAAAGTTTGTTCATTGTCTTGAATCAATTTTGCATATCTATAATTCTACAATTCGTCATTGCTTAAAATATTGCTGCCACATTTAGTCGGGATCATAAAAATCCAAAGAAGAATCAGATATATTACTGATCCTGGTCTGGCAACTCAGATTCAGTCACTTTCCCACAGCCGTAAAGCTAACTTCCTATGCCTTTCCTATAAATAATTTCATGGTAATTGTTGTGATGAGATCTTCGCTACGGCACCTAGACTTTATAAATTCAAGCGCAGTACTAGAATGGCATTGAGGTCTCATCAATTTACAGTTGATTTGGCTAGAAGTAACAGTAAGTTCTATGCTAACAGTTTCTTTTCTTGCACTTCTATCTTGTGAAACTCCTTTCTGGCTCCTTGCTTTCCGCTCAAATCTTCAAAAATGTAACTGCAATGTCAATCGCTATCTATTGTCCTCCTGATTACTCTTTCTTTGTTCCCGATCCTTAGTAATGTTTCTGTTTTCTAATTCCTTCACACGCAGTAACGCCTTGCGTCTTAGTGGCTTTACGGCCTTGCTTGGGGTGAACATGCTTAAAAAATGTAGAAAATGAGATCGATATGAAAAGGAAAAAAATAATATTCAAACAAAGATTTTTGGTAAACAATAAAACAAAATGCTGTAATTAATTGTAAATAGAAAATAATACGAATCCATAAATGAATTACACATTAATGTTATTGAATGTTAAGACGGACGTATTTACGTGTAAAATAATAAAATTATAATTTATTCAAGGTATGAAAGAGATAAATGTCGTGTAAGCCTATATCTTTAGAGTTATATATAAATACTTTCATGGTAATTGTTCTGGTGAACTTTCCTCTATGGCATCTAGACTCTATGAATTTAAGCACAATATTAGATTAGCGGCAAGATTTACTGTCAAAATAGCTTGATGTAAACTTAAGTTCTTTTCTCGCACTTCCCGCTGGTGGAACTTTTTGCCAGCGTCATTCTTTCCATTCTTCAAAAAATTAAATACAATATCAATCGTTATCCTCTATCTTCTTGTATTTTGTTCTTGCTCCTTGATAATATTTTCTTTCTCTTATATATTTCCCACTCAGTAACTCTCTGCGTCTTCAAGTAACGCTTCATAAATAGAAGCATTAATATGCAAACTAATACATCAACAGATTTAAATAGGCAGACACACATGCATTGAATACAGGAGCCATTATGATAGTTACGTGTCAATTCCTTTCATGTGCTATGTATTTATGTAATTTTCCCAATGTAAGAAATCTATTTGTTATACGTTTATTAATACTTATTGTGATTGTTCAAGGAATTATTAGTCACTTCATTTAAATCGTCCAGGTTGTCGTTATTTGACTGGTTGTTGTCAGTTATAAGCGAAATCACTTAAATAGAAAACTGTTACAGCAACAAAAGATAATGCTTAACAATGTTTAACCGTGGAATTAATATAATCCAAGCCTTGCTGCATGGAACACCGACGAATGACGAATGAATCTTATTAAAAGCAAGGTCCAATGACTCACATGCTTCCCACGGCCACTCCTGGAAAATCTCTTAAAATCCTATCATGCTTGCATGTTTTCTCTTGACAAAATAAGAGCCCTTACATTAATAAGACATTCCACTCATACATTAGTCTCTTGCTTATGTAAAAAATGAATGATGAACAATAAAAACATGAAGATATATAAAGAGTGAAGTGAGAAAGTGATACAAATGTGTATTTAAGATGAAAGTTGAAATGAAGTGCAATTTCAATTAAATATATATATATATATTTGTCATCCACAGACTGTTTCGCAGCTCATCAGTGTGGCTGGACGTCCGGTTGCCTCTAGCTAGGATCGAAACCCGACTGAATTGGCGTCAGTCGGAACTTCTACCACTAAGCCGTCGGCTCACGGCAAGGATGAAGGTGAATTTTAGCGTGTTTATTTTTAGATTTAGATAAACACACAGTGACTGACAGTGACTCAATTCTGCCGAAGAGTCGTGCAATATTAGCTTAAATAGTCACTGTTTACAAACTCACACCTCAAACCAAAGAGCTCAACCGAAATTAATTTCTCAGGAGCCAATATATATATGTATATATATATATGTATGTATGTATGTATGTATCTATCAGCATATATTTAATACGAATATATACAGACATATATGTGTGCGTGTGTATGCGTGCGTGAAGTTACGTTTATATTCATATTTATGTATACACGTATATATGATCAGTACTCATACACGCACGCATAGACACACGCACGCATAGACACACACACACGCGCAAACACACATATATATACATGTAAAAGGTAGCAAGATGGACATAAACACACGTGTGCAAGGTGAATTTTAGCTCACACAGTCACAGTTTTATATATATATATGTGTGTCTGTGTGTGTGTAAGCGTGTGTGTATGCGTGTGTGTACGTGTGCATGTGAGTATTTCATTAAAGACGACAGACTTGCTATTGTGATTAAGCTTTTCATTTAATTTTCCTTGTATTCTTTTCTAGACACAGAGTGTGTAGAAACTGTCCAAATGTTCTGTAATTCGTGGACTTGATACAATTAAATTATATTAATCAAATATGCTTGGTATGTATCAATTGATTTCACAACGCTTTATTTTTAGATAAATGAACAAACGCACGACGTTGAGTAGGATAGGAAGTGAGGAGGAGGAGAATGCGAAAAAGCAAACTTTGCCCATTAATCGGTAAATGTATGTCCAAATCCTTAGTTTATAAAGCTGAAATCAAACATGACGACCAAGTCAAGTTGTACATGGGCTCTACGAAAAACAACTGGAAATTGCGCTTTTACCACCACCAAATGACATTTGGCAATATCAAATATCGAAACAGCATTGCCCTTTCTGATTTTTTTCTGGAAGATCAAAAGCGAGAATAAAAACCCAATTTCACATTAAACTAGAATTCATTTAAATATTTTAACATATTTATTTATATATTTATGTTTTCATATATAAGGCTCTTATTTCAATGTAATTCATTTTTTATCACAGCATATTTTGTTGTTGACGTCATTAGTTTTTTTTTTTTTTATTATTAATATTAAAAATATTATTAATTATTATTTTGATTTACGCAAAAAGTAGAGTTACTCCTCTTGATTTTCCAACGCCTCTTCTTGTTTTCTTAGGTTTTTAAAACAAGCGTCTCTCTAAATTAGAATTTATTATTCTTATTTCCAACCATATTTTTTATCTTCATATCCCAAATTAAACTACAATTTATTTAAATATTTTCAAACAAAAATATTCATCCCAAACATATATATATATATATATATATATATATATATATATATATATATATATATATATATATATATATATATATATATATATATAGTGAAGATATTTTGCCCTGGTAATGGAAAATGTAATCACAATGATTATCTAAAGTAAAAAAGTTGTGGCTGGATTCAAAAGCTTAAAATATTAATCCAAAACATTCAAAATCTCGAATGTACACGCGACTATATGGAATACCTGTTTTCTAGAATTGAAAAAGAATTATTTTGTTACGTACAGTTTGAGTTCCACGCCACAATAGGTTGTTCGGTTCATATGAATGACTAATTGGATGACAAAGGTACATTGTCCGTTCGAGGAAGACGATTACTGATTTCGGGGCGGAACAACGCCTGTTCTCAAGTTGCTGAACAAAAAGTTTCTGAAGCTTGAATGGAAGATTTACGGCATTTGCCAATTCAATCTAATTTTAAGTTCGTTCTTATTTTGAAGTTAGAGAACATTACCTTAAAGAATGAGAATCATAAAATAGTTTTATGATCAAATAAACATATTTGTAGATATAAGCTAGTATCTGACAGTTTATCTTTCCTCTAACCTATCAGTCACCGTTCAATGAGTAAAAGATTGGCTGTTATCATTCAATATAATCAAAACTAAACTAGTAATACTTAATCACCACCATTAAAACCTAAAACATTGTGGATGAGTGGTCATAACGGTAAAGCGGCAGGGTTGTTTTGAACGGTGTTTGAGTCTAAAGAGCACTCTGATCTAAAATAGAACGCATATACTCGAGTGAAAGATATCTGGAAGAATGTACGGTTCTATGTATCTCTCCAGGATATTACCAGACTCCTGTGGCCAATGCATATCCTTACAAGAATCAGATCAGACCGAGAATGGAGCATTGCTGTCATATCTGGGCTGTGCTGCCCATACCTCACTGTCAAGACGTGTCAAACTTCAAAAGCGCTCACATGACCTTGTGTGTGATTGATTTTTCTCCAACTTGCGAGGCTCTTGCTGCTGTTTCGCTATTGCTATGGCAGATGTTCGAACGTTGTAGGGATGGATGATTAATGAAACTATGACTTTGGTAAAACAATGTTAGCAATCTTTTGATCATTTCGCTGATTTCTGTAAAGAATGTAAGCGCTTATATTGAAACATTGGTTTTTGTACAATGCCGGAAGTTAAGTAACGCTGAGCTCCGTTAGTACCCGGATGGATGTGCGCTTGAGAATACCGGGTGCTGTAAGCTTGTATGTGCGGGTGGTGTAATGGATAACGGCTCTGGTTCTTTATATCCACTTAGACGAAAATCTCAAGGTAAGTATCCATCTCTACTCTCTCAACTATGGGTTAATTGGACGTATCACTAAATCATTATTATCACGAAAAAACCTAAAGAATATTTTCTGGCTCTAAATAACCCCGCACAATGTTGGCAAATTCCGTAAAAACGAATAAACTATGTATCCTATGTAAGCAACGTGATGCATTGCATTCATTATTGCGTTAATTCATCTCCACAGACAAAATCGTGCTGAGCACGTATTCTCCATGTTTCGGCATCTCCGAGCAGTTATTGTTTTATTAATTGTAAAAGACCAACATATGGCCGGGGAATGTTTCTTGGCCATCGAACATAATATCCTACGCAACGTAACAAACAATAACGAGGAATTAAAATGGTAGCAATATTTCTTTATTCTGACAGACATAAGTCTTCAGATGATGATCTGGTAAAATATAGGAACAAGTGATTTACAATCATTAAATCTCTGCACGCAAATATGAGGAATTATTTTCAATAAAATAGCAGATTCTTATTTTCTTTTATTTATAGTAAAATTCAGCCTGTACATGGGCCGAGGATTACTCGGGATAGAGGGTTATGTTAATGGGTAGTTTATTTAGATAGGAAGATAACAGTTAACTTGAACAGGTTAAGATCATAGCGAGCAGGGAAACATCCTCTTGGAAGTCTGTTCCATAGGTTGGTGGTGCGTGGGAAGAAACTGAGTGGAACTCGCCGAAGGAATACCGAGTGAATGTGGGTTGTTTGCTATTATTACGTGTATTTTAAAATATTTATGTTTACGCAGCATAACTTCTTCATTTCAACATGTATGGTTGAGTAATCTGGACATATTATACATATTTATTTTAATTATAATCCTCTCGAATTCCCAGATCACTTTCTTAATGTCGTATTTAATTTCAATAAGGAAAACGCCGTTATTATTGCCATTTATTTTATTTTTTCAAAAAGTTTCAATCTCATCCAAGATCAGCTTCAGAGGTGAACTGCTATGACAAAAAATAATGGAATTGAAGTTGTGATGTTTTTGTAAATGCGCATGAAACGCGCTCTGTTATAATTATAAACACGTATGAACGCGCTCCGTTAGAACCAATAAAAAAAAGAAACATTTGCTATTATAATGCATTAAGTGTATACATACAGTGGGGGAAACAAATATTCGTACACATACAAATTTTAATTTATTGTATTTCCAAACATACTTTTCATATAATTAACTGTACACAGATGCACAATAACTAAATATTCATAGAAAACAGAAACTGTGTTTGATTTAATAGAAATAAATCCAATTTATCCATTCTAATGGGTGAAAAAAGTATTCGTACAAAGCAAATTTCACATTTTAAAACTTTTAAATTGCTTTAATGCCCAAGGTTATTCAAGTGGGCTATTCTAGAATATTCCAATAATATTATCAAGATTTATTTTTAGCCTAAAAATACAAACAGAACATTCTGTAATTGATATTCATGCAAGAAGGTTGTCAAAACGTAAAGTACTCACAAATTTGCAAAAAGAACTGATTGTTAAGCTCTGGAAAGAAGGTAAAAGTTACAGGAAATGCTCAGACAACCTGAAATATTCAATTGACTACTATTAGTTCATTCAATCCAAGGTATAAAAACTCAAAACTGTTGAAAACCAAAGGACAGGTGTTCCACGGGAGATTTCTTCAATATCTTCGAGGAAATTAATGCATAAAATTAAACAAAATCTAATGTTTACTCGTTAAGAGTTGCAGGATTATTTCCTTTCATCAGAAATCTGTGTCACTAACGGACAATAAACGATGAAATTCACAGGAAGAATCTAAAGAGCCGCTCCCCTCGGAAAACGGCACTGCTATTGAAAAGAAAGAGAGATGTCATGTTGAAATTCATTCCTGAACATAAGGAGAAATTACAATCGTATTGGGAGAGTATTATGGACAGACGAAACCAAAATTGTGTTTGTTGCACGTAATTCTAGAAATCATGTATGGAGGAAAGATGGCGATGCCTTCAAACAAAAGAACACAGTACCAACAGTGAAATTTGGTGGCGGCAACTTCATAGTTTGGGGATGATTTTCTGCAAAAGGTAATGATAACATGTCTGTGATAGATGTTAGAATGAATATATGAAAATACTTTGGAAGTAAATTTAATGATTTCGGTTTAAAATCTTGAACTTCTTCCTGACTGGATCTTCCAGCAAGGTAATGATCCCAAGCACACTGCAAAATCTACGAAGAAATGGCTTGCTAAAAGTAATGTAAATATCCTGAAATAGCCAAGTCAATCCCAAGATGTAAACCCAACCGAGAATCTGTGGCGTTATTTGAAAATTCAAATCCAATGGAGAGCTCCAACAAACATCTGTGATCTGAAGACCATATGCGAAGAAGAATGGAACAAAATACCAACCTAGATTTGCAAATCTTTAATTGAGAAATACAAGAAGAGGTTGGTTGCAGTAGCAGTGAATAATGGCTATTCTACAAAGTATTAAATGATTATGTATTCTTTTTTGTATTGTACAATGGATAAATGTGATATATTTCTATTAAATAATATTTTCTGTTTCCTATACATTTTTATTTATGTATGTGTGTACGGTTAATTATATGAAAAGAATATTTATTCATTAGTTGGAAATTTGTAGGTGTATGAATGTTTGTTTCCCCCAATGTATAAGCTGAAGGTCTCTCTTGTAAATACGCGCATGCGTCAATATATATAAAATTGTCCCACGTTTAGATTAAATATAGGGATAACGACTTTATTTTTTGCAGTGAGTGCTTAGTATAGATAAAAATTTAATATTATAAGGAGGCTTTTCATGTTCGCAGTTCAATATTGCTAATGTTATATCAAGGATGTATTTTCCCAGGAGTTTTATCGTGTTCTATTGCTTTACGCATACAGACACAAACGCACACACACAAACACACACACACACACACACACACACATACATACATACATACATATATTTGGCTTCAAAACAAATTATAAATAATCTCTAACCTATGAAACGAAAAAGAATCATTTCAGAATTCGCATATTTTCTTTATTTTAATTACAATATTTACAAGCTTTCCCATATCTTAAAACATATCCACTATTTAAAATTCAACCAAACAATTAGAAAGATATTCAAGGAAAACTAAATTCACGAGTGGCGTCAACCACCACCCCCGCCTCCATTCTACACTTAACATCAATCGGCAGACATAATTCACTACTTCAAAAAAGGAATATCGCCTGCAATGAACCCCGATGACAAGTCTGTAAATATATCATCACTGATAACAATTTCACCCCATGGCACACACAGACATTCAAACCACCAGCACCCACATTCAAAACACCGGCACTCACAAACTTACAAACCACCGGCACCCACACACATTAAAATAACCGGCACTCACACACATTAAAACCACCGGCATTCACTCACATTCAAACCACCGGCACTAACACATTCAAACCACGGGCACTCACATTCAAACCACCGGCACTCACACACATTCAAGCCACTGGCAGCCACACACATTCAACCCACCGGCACTCAAACACATTCAATCCACCGGCACTCACACACATTCAAACAACCGGCATTCACACTCATTCAAACCACCGGCACCCACATTCAAACCTCCGGCACTCAAACGCATTCAATCCACCGGCACTCACACACATTCAAACCACCGGCATTCATACACATTCAACCCACCGGCACCCACATTCAAACCTCCGGCACTCAAACACATTCAATCCACCGGCACTCACACACATTCAAACCACCGGCATTCATACACATTCAACCCACCGGCACCCACATTCAAACCTCCGGCATTCAAACATATTCAATCCACCGGCACTCACACACATTCAAACCATCGGTATTCACAGACATTCAAACCACCGACACCCACATTCAAACCTCTGGCACTCACACACATTCAAACCATCGACATTCACAGACATTCAAACCACCAGCACTCACATACAAAACACCAGCACTCACACACATACCAACCACAGGCACTCACACACATTCAAATCACCGGCACTCACACACATTCAAATCACCGGCATTCACGCACATTCAAACCACTGGCAAACACACATTCAAACCACCGACACTCACACACATTCAAACCATCGGCATTCATACACATTCAAACCACCGGCACTCACACACATTCAAACCACTGGCACTCACATTCAAACCACCGGCACTCACACACATTCAAACCACCGGCATTCACACACATCCAAACAGCCGGCACCCTCATTCAAACCACGGGCACTCACACACATTCAAACCACCGGCATTAACACACATTCAAACAACCGGCACCCACATTCAAACCACTGGCACTCACACACATTCAAACCACCAGCACTCACACTCATTCAAACCACCGGCACCCACTTTCAAACCACTGGCACTCAAACACATTCAAACCATCGGCATTCACACACATTCAAACCACAGGCACTCACATTCAAACTACCGGCACTTACAGACATTCAACCCACCGGCACTTAAACACATGCTATCCACCGGCACTCACACACATTGAATCCACCGGCATTCACATACATTCAAAAAACCGGCACCCACATTCAAAGCACTGGCAGTCACACACATTCAACCCACCGGCTCTCAAACATATTCAATCCACCAGCACTCACACACATTCAAACAACTGGCATTCACACACATTCAAACCACCGGCAACCACATTCAAACTACCGGCACTCAAACACATTGAATCCACCGGCACTCACACACATTCAAACCACTGGCACTCACAGTCAAATCACCGGCACTCACACACATTCAAACCATCGGCATTCACACACATTCAAACCACCGGCACTCACACACATTCAAACCACTGGCACTCACAGTGAAACCACCGGCACTCAAACACATTCAAACCATCGGCATTCAAACACATTCAAACCACCAGCACTCACAATCAAAACACCGGCATCACACACATTCAAACCACTGGCAGCCACACACATTCAACCCACCGGCACTCAAACACATTCAAACCACCGTCACTCACACACATTCAATCCACCGGCTCGCATATTCAAATCACCGGCACTCACACACATTCAAGCCACTAGCTTTTTTCTCTTGTGACAGTTCAGTTGTTATATATTTACTTTCCTGCAAAAAATACAAAAAAGAAATTATGTTTGAGAAACTGGAGAGCAATTCCGTGTTCGGTTTAATAAGCATAAAAAAGCCATCAAAGACAACAATAATAATTAACCTGCCACTGCACACTTCACCCAACCATTTCATAGCATTAATGATTTCAGATGCGTCCTATTAGCATATTCATTCAACAGCCGACAAGAAAGATGCAGGTCGAAGATTAAATATATTTTCAAAATGAAATCACACATTGAGGAATTAAACAGGCATTTGGGTCACTCAGAATATGATTTCCAGAGAGGGTGGGACCTCTAACCAACAACAACATTTCTCAAAAGAATAAGTGTCACTTTTTGTTTATTTTTCGGCTCGTTGAAAAAGGGGAAGGGCGTGCCCGAAAATACCGACTTTAAAGTATTTCCCTTCGGACTTCAGTTTAGTCAAAGGGCTAATATTATCAATTGTACTGTCAGTATCGTTATCATTTTACTGGATTTTCATTCCTCAAATTTTATTAACCGGCCTATTAAATCTATAATAATAAAAACTACATCAGAAGACAAAACACGTCCGCATAAAGCAAAAACTTTGTTTTTCCTTTTGTTTGATATTTTCATAATCTAAATTTTTACACAGACAGGCACATACATCACGGCATATGCACACACAAGCGTCTGGTTAGCAAGGTCGATTTTATTATCTTTAAACTTATCGACCTTGCTAACAAGACGCTTCTTCGTGGCCGAACGTTTAAGGCACATCACGCGAAACGATGGTTCCGTATAGGATACAGGTTCGATTCCTGTCGGAGAACGAAAATTTTCTATGAAAATTTCTCGGACATTCAGGCCGGTAAATGTTATTTAATACTGTTTATTATAAAACAGAGCATTTACTTAAATATTTGTATCTATAAAAAGAACGTTAAACATATTATATAAATATCTTTAAATATATATATATATATATATATATATATATATATATATATATATATATATATGCGCAAAAATTCATCTTCTCTAACGGGCGCTGATAGCTTAGCGGTGAAATCTCCCACTCATGCCAAATCAGATGTCTAGCCATATTGATAAGCTGTGATACAACGAAACAGTCTGTCTGTGGATGACAATATATATATATATGTGTGTGTGTGTATGTGTGTGTGTGAGAGAGAGACAGTGAGAGTGTGTGTGTGTGTGTGTGTGTGTGTGTGTGTGTGTGTCTGTGTGTGCTGCTGCTCTGTGTGTGTGTATGCATAAAAAATACATATAGATATTACGAAAGCTCTATAGTATATTTAAAAGAGGCACTTTCAGATGCTACATCCGATTCAACGTGTTGATATAGATGTACGTTAACAATTCTGCGTCAAATGTTGATGTGGTTTTTTTCTTATTGTTTAATTTGTTAATAAAATTTTCATTTATATCTAATTTTGCTTTGCTATTTTGGACTTCATATAACAAACTTTATACAAGTTCTTTTACTTGAACATTGCGCATGTGTGTGTGTCAATATTGATGTTTGCATAGCCACGTGAAATAGTTGCGTTGATTCAGTTGACGCGCTAATTTCACAAATATTCTGAGAAAATTATGATCAATTTGTTGCAATTAAAACGGGAAATCTACTGACAATTCTTTCGAGTGTATATTTATACTTTTAATTATGTCCATCTTAAAGCTGTCTACATCTAGAAGAAAAGAAATATTGCTATCTTTGCTTAGATTTAATTAACAGTATTAGGAAAAGAATGTAAACGATAATTATTTTTGTATAACCAATTTGTTTTTTGTATACGACTGTTATTCTCTGATAGCTTCAATAAAGAACAGTTTAGTGTGCTGAAAATTGGATTTAAATTTCGTCAAATTACACTCACCAAAAATTGACAAATTGTGATTTCTCAATTTTATGACATTATCTATATAGGTTTGCAAAAAATTATATATATATGCCTGTGTGTGTGTGTGTGTGTGTGTGTGTGTGTGTGTGTGTGTGTGTGTGTGTGTGTGTGCATCTACATTTAGGTCGGCTTGAAATGATCGCAGAATTGTCTGTAGTCGTAGAATCCTATATTAAGAACACGAAATATGCCACTGATATATCATTTCCCGTAAAATGTTTACCTATATCCTTTTTTCATACTTCTAAAATCTGCTATAATCGGTATCTATCATTCTATCGTATCAATATTGGGGTTTCATGCAGTGCTTTCTCAAATAAAAAGTGAGACACGAAAGATATTGTCCGCCGAATCTCTGGGATAGAGTCACCTAAGGAAGGCCGGAGAACATAATAGTCGAAACGGTGTGATAATAGCAACAAACATGAAGATAATAGCTTGTGAAATTAGTATAAAAAAGGCGATATTGTGTAGCAATAACATTGAAATCATTTTGTTAAAAAATCTATTTAAATGATGAAGGAAGATGATATACGGAATGATGAAAATGCTATATTTCAAGAAAAATAGAAACATTTAATAGTTATCAACAGCTATGGTTGTAAAATTGTCACTTTTCATCATCAGGATTCTGTATGTTTTTGCTTCAAAGAACAGATGAAGATGACACGTTGAACTATTTATTTATGAATATGGATTTAGCAGAACGCTGAAAGACTCGACACGATATGCAGAAATCCCTAAGGAGCTAATTAAATTCTTACCACCATTCAGAACGACCTATCTCAAAGTACAAACACATGCTCAGCTGTGAGACTTGGCTTATCTATTTCATGTGCTACAGAAGGCAGTGAAGAAAATCGAGATGAAAGATTTAAACTACAAGAAGAGAAGATGAATGGTTTTCAGCAAAAGAATGATCGCAACATGCAAATTATAAATCAAAGATACCAAAATCAGACAATTAGAAACATTTTGATATCTGAGAAGTGTTCTAACAGAGGACGGATACCACGACACAGGAATTTGAAGATAGCCAAAGGTGGATTCCAAAAGCTAAGCAAAGTATTAAGAAATCGAAAATCGACTTTTACGTTATGTCTGTCCTCCTATATGGCAATGAATGCTAGGCAATATTCTCAAAGATGTGGAAGAGACTTGAAGCAACAGAAATGTGGTTCTACAGAAGGATATTGAGGAAAAGCATGGACCAAACATGTGAGCAACGACGATGTTTTAGTGCAAATGAAATAAAAAAAGGAAAGTTATACTTAACATCAAGAAGAGACACTTGAAATTTCTGGGGCACATAATGAGGAAAGAGGTCCTGGAAAATTTTCTTGTCTCCATATAATTTTCAGACATAACAAATGAACATTTTTTACACTGATGTTCTCCCTGTATGAGGCTCAAGAACCACTCAAGATAGAGTATTACAGAAGAAGCGGCACAGTTTATGAAGATATATAAAGATAATTATTGACGCTAGAGTTGAACAGGTTAAGATTCTAGTGAACTGGGAAGCATTCTTTTGGGTGTCGCTCAAGAGGTCGTCATTATTGAGGTGATCATCAACCATATTGATTACAGTTTCACAATGTTTAGTAATGTCACTGAGGAGGCTAATGGGTCAATAGTGAAACGGATATGAGCGCTCACCCGCAGAACTGAAAACTGCCCAAACAATGGGATATTTTCACAGACTCGTGAAGGATTTCTCCTACAAGTTAAATAATTTCGTTTCGAACTAGGATACTGAAGAATGGGTTGTAAGAAAGCAATAATTTTCTGTAATTTTTTAACTTCTTGAATATTTTAAAATGCACAAAAATTTTAAAAATAAAGAAATTCTTATTGTATGTTAATCTAAGGAAATGTGTGTTTTTTCACGTTGGTATATTTGCAGATATGTTGAGGCATTTCGTGATGGCTATGTTGGTATAATGATTTAATTACTATAATATACACCAACATA
>OZ038489.1:119934638-119952138 GCA_964036315.1 Acanthosepion esculentum | reverse complement strand
GCGTGTGTGTGCGTGTGCACGCGCGTGTGTGTGTGTGTATGTGTGCGTAAATAAACATCGACACTAGAAGACACGTGTTCTCTTGTAATTCTCTTGTATAGATATTGTAATGTTAATTTTATTCAGACATCACGAGATTAACACAACTTACCTTTGGAATCTACAATCACCAGAGATGCTCAAAATGGTGGTCTTAGCTTCCAGACATTTATTACTAGAGCAAAGTACTTCTACGGTCTTGTGGGATTGCTACACATTCATTTCAATTTCTTATCGAGGTGCGGCCAATGCGATACAGTCTGTAGAGAAAATATTGCACTACATTAAACAATATTATTGCAATTTGATAATTTTTTTACGAAAGTTAACTTTCTTTGACATGCGTTTAATTTACTCAAGATAACATTGCAGATACAAAATAAAATTACTACAATTCGGCGGTTACGCGAATTCTAAGATGGAAAAAATATAACGTTTTCTTCTGAGAAAGAACTTCTTCCGCCTAATAGCGAGTGTCCTAATAGTATCAGATACATATCTAAAATGGGAAGGGAAGAGAGAAAACAGATAGAAGCGATTCTATCAAGAAACCATTATTAGTTTGAAAAAGTCGTTCCCTGGTTAGCAATTTATTTAATTATGGAACTCGCGCAATGAACTTAAACGGCTTCAATGATACTGATTTATAATTCAATAATATTCTGTGGGCGACAGATTTTCCTTTGTTGAATTCTCTTGTTTCTTGCAGGCACAAATAGAAAATGAATGCTTCTTCCTTCCAACACAGTCAGGTGGAAATCTACGTTTCAATGTTTCAATAGAACTTCGACACAATGGTTTCAAATTCTAACAAGGCAATAAAAGTAAGGTACCGACAAAGTAAAAAATGATGACATCATCTTCCGAACATTTTTCATGTATATCGGAGAAAAAATCTAGTTAAGTGCTTGGTGTATCGAGATTTTCTTTGATGGATAAATATTCTGTCTTTGATAAAGTATGTAGCTTCGCTTCAATCACTAATAAATTCCTGGCCGTGTCACACATTTTTTCACGTGCACACTCACACATACATATATATAATTATAATAATTTTACACATGCACATACATATATATAAAATGATACATATACAAATATATATATATATATATATACATACATACGCCCTATCTCTGATATAGAGAAATTTATCCCACAAATATAGCACACCTTAATACTATATTTCTTCATATATATATATATATATATATATATATACACATGCTCATAGACATATATGTATACATATATATGTGCATGTATGTGCATATATATGGGTGTGTGTATATATATGTGTATGTATGTGTATATATGTGTAGATGTGTGATAATATAATTAATCATTTTTGTGTGTGTTGTGTGTTTATGTGTATATAGGTGTATATACGTATATATGTAGATATATACATATGTACTTACGTATAGATATGTAATTATGTACATATATGTGTATGTGTGCATATATATATATAAGTATATATTTAAGACGTATATATTTTTCTGTATAGGTCTTGGTATAATTGCATGTTTTACTTGATATCGTTATATATATATATATATATATATATATATATATATATATATACATATATATATATATACAATATTGTCATCCATAGACAGACTGTTTCGCTGTATCACAGCTCATCAGTGTGGCTAGACGTCCAGTTGCCTCTAGCTAGAATCGAAACCCGACTGAATTGGCGTCAGTCGGATATTCTACCACTAAACCGCCGGCGCACGGCAGGGATGAAGGTGAATTTTAGCTAAATTTTTAGATTTAGCTAAACACACAGTGACTGACAGTGACTCAATTTTGCTGAAGAGTCTTGCTATATTATCTTTAATAGTCACTGTTTACAAACACACGTTACATTCCCACACAACTCAACCGAAATCAATTTATATATATATATATATATATATATATGTATATATATATATATATATATATATATATGTATATATATATATATATATATATATTCGTGTGTATGTTTGTGTGTGTGAGTATGTGTATATGTATGTATATACGTGTATATATTTAAGTTTTTCATTTACTTTCCATAATTTCATATTAGAATAAGGTTACTAAAAAATTTACCAATCAACAAATTATTTTTATACTTCTTATTTTTTAATTCCTTTATTTTTTATTTGATTATTATTATTAGTAGTAGTAGTAGTCATCTGATTATTCATATTATATTTTTCTGTACTATTTATAATTTTTAAATTTTAAATTCTTAAATTTTGTTGTTATTAATAATATTATTAATACTTTTTATATATTTTCATTTTTATATTTAAAGTTTTTAAAAGTTTTATTCTCATATTGTCCGGTGTTACCTACAAATATATATATATTATTAATAATTTTATTCCTACATTAAGGTAATAATCTGGTTTAATATATTATGTGTTAACTATAAATTCTATTGATGTGTGTTTTTTGAGTGTTACGACGATATGCCTACATATGATAATTCATTCTTTCTTTCTTCTTCCCTCTCCCCTGTTTCACCCATTCTGTCTTCTTTCTTCTTCTTTCTTCCCCCCTCCCCTGCTTTACAATTTGTCTTCTTCTTTCCTGTCAAATGTCTTATTTAAGCGATCAAAATGTATGGCTTCTTGACTGAGTACACTTGAAACTACGTAACTTAATAAATATGGATTTAAACACAATTCTATCCCTAAATTCCATTTCTAACTTAGATCATTGCATGGCCCTCCCCTCCCTCTGTCACCTTCTAAAATCTAAAACTATTCCTCAAAAACTTCTATTAAAAATGAAATAAAAACATGTAAATATGTAAAACAAATTCTTTTGTAACTAGAGATGTGACCTGAGGAACCATGAATAATATATTTTCTGTGGAAATAAATTATAGTCATGGAACATTAAAGTTGACCGTTTTTAATTTAATTAATTAATATTTGCTCTGTTGTGACATTAAGCTCTCTAGATTACATACTCTTTGGAATTATCCATGTAGATTACCAAACCTTTCATTACCTTACTACCTATATATATATATATATATATATATATATATATATATATATATATATATATATATATATGTATGTATGTATATATATATATATGTATGTATATAGATATATATACATATATATATACATACATATACATATATATATATATATATATATATATATATATATATATATATATATATATATATATATGGTATTAGATATGCCATTCACGGCTAAGAGTTTCATATACGTAAAAGCGTGAAATCATCACGCGGCCAACACCAAGCCCTGATAGATCTACTCTATGTATTCATGTCTTCGACGAATACAAGATTCTAACCCTCGAGTAAGCAGCACACAAGTGAATCGTCTATCTTTCATCACGTCAGCGGTTTAATTAAAGTACATACACATATACATACATTGATACGAGTCAACAAAACGTGTTGGCTGAAATTATGTACGTACGTGCATAATTTCTGTCAACAGATTGGACGTGCACAAAACATTGCTGACAATTCCCGCACTGAGAATGTAGTCATGTCCAGGTTGCACATACATTATCTTATAAAGAAATGTGGAACTTGAAACAAACAGTTGACAACAATAACGTACTGACCATATCGTTGAGGAACAAATTAAATTAGCCTAAATATCAATGAGTTACCCTGATATAAATACAATAAAATCATCATTAACTCAATCTCTCGTTAGCAGACTCACCTTAATTATAAACAGGATGAAAAGCAATTATTATCACTAATTAGCTGGTATATATCACTTAGTGATTCCACAAACATATATTTTATGTCCATCATTTGCTATAAAATGTTCAAAATATCACCAATAACTAGAGACCTCAAAAAATCACTCCTATGAAAAAACTTCTTTTTTTTTCTGAAGTCACCTTCTTTCTAGGAGATTGCATTTCCACCATCTACATTAAATGCCTGCGTTGGCCACACGTACATCACTCTCTCGTTTATGTTGATATGTCTCTTGGTATGCACATATCGATCAGCCCACCCCAAACAATCACAAGAGTAATATTAACTGAAAATAAATATTAGCACATAATAAAAAAGAACGAGACAACACACAAAGCAAAAGGAATGCCCAAAGGCTGTCATTAAACAATGGGAAATACGCACAACATATATACCTTATTTTGGAAAAGTAGGCAATATCTTGAAGTGTATATAAAATGGTTTATGCATAAATAATATTAAAAATCATATTATTATTATTAGTAGTAGTAGTTGTATTAATAATAATAATAATAATAATAATAATAATAATAATAATAATAATAATAATAATAATAATAATAATAATAATATACTAAAATACTCTGTTAGCCCAAAATGCAGATTCTGTGATAAATATTCAGAAACCATTGATCATCTTATATCAGGTTGCACGATATTGGCACCCACTGAATGACATGACAGAGTGGGCCAATATCTGCACTGGAAAATTTGCAACTCCTATGGGAAGGAAACTGAAAGAAACTGGTACAAACACCACTCTGACCCGGTTACGGAGATAGGACCTGTTACAATTCTATGGAACTACACAATACACACTGACAGAACAATCAAAGCCAACCGCCCAGACATTGTTCTTAAAGACCAAAAAACAAAATAAGTGCCTCCTTATTGATATGGCAGTCCCTGCAGACTGCAATGTATCTTTGAAGATATTCGAAAAACTGTCAAAATAAAAGGACCTTGAAATAGAAATCTCAAAAATGTGGCACATGGGAACATCAACAATCCCTGTTGTAGATGAGACCTTGGACTGGTTGGAAAAGATTGCAGTAGGCTGATTGAAGGGAACCCTGGAAGCCCATGCCTCAAAGAGATACAAAAGTTATTCTGACAAGTACAGCCCACATTTTACGAAGGGCTTTATCTATGTAATTATTATTTTTTTTATTTTATTTATTTATTTACTTTTTTGCAGTGGAAAGTGTCATGATGCCATTTCTAACCTTAGGTCCCTGGGCGGGACCCGGAAAGAAATGTGTAAACGCCAGATATCAAAGGAATAAAAATAAAAATAATAATAATAATAATAATAACTAGAAATTATCAAGCACACATACTAAAATATTGTGTTAGCCCAAAATGTAGGTTTTGTGATAATTATCCAGAAACAATTGATCATCTTGTATCAGGTTGCACGATATTGGCACCCACAATGGTCTGCACTGGAAAATCTGTCACTTCTACAGGAAAAGAAACTGAAAGAAAGTGCTATAAACACCATCCAGACCCGGTTATGGAGATAGGCCCTGTTACAATTTTATGGGACTACACAATACACACAGACAGAACAATCAAAGCTAACCGCCATGACATTGTTATTAGAGATCGCACACAAAAAGTGCCTCCTTATTGATATGGCAGTCCCTGCAGAGTGCAATGTATCTTTGAAGATCTTCAGAAAGCAATCAAAATACTTGAAATCGAAATCTCAAAAATGTGGCACATGGGAACATCAACACTCCCCATTGTAGTTGGAGCCCTCGGATTTGTTGGAAAAGATTCCATTCGACTAATTGAAGGGATTCCTGGAAGCCCATTCCTTAAAGAAATACAAAAAAATGTTCTCACGAGTACAGCCCACACCTTACGAAGGGCTTTGTCTATGTAAAATATGTTGTTTTTTTTTCAGTGGGAAATGTCATGATGCCATTTCTAACCTTAGGTCCCTGGGTGGGATCCAGAAAGAAATGAGTACACATCAGAAATCAAAGGAAATAATAATAATAATAATAATAATAATAATAATAATAATAATAATAATAATAATAATAATACTGGTTTAATAATGTCTTTCAGGTGTGGTTTTGCTCGCTTTTACCATTATGCATGACTTCATTTGAAGTTATTCAAAATGTAAACTTTGCAAAAATCTCAGACCGTCATTAATTGAATCCAAGCTACTACTTGTGAAAGTCCTGATCTAAACCCAATTGAAAATCTGTGATTCAAGTAAAGAATCCAATACATGCAAGAAAATTAGAGAAAATCGTGCAATAGTAGGAATTTTGCCAAGAGGAATGGTTAAAAATTGGCACTCACTCCTTCCAGAAACTTCTTAAAATTATAGAAAAAGACTGGTTGAGATTGTAACGACAAAAGGAGCAGTCACCAAATATTAAATGTAAGGGTTCACTTACTTTTGCATATCTTACTTTTTAATTTTTAATTAATCATTTTTTTATTTCAGTTTGATAGAAAGTTTTGAAAATGGTTGTAATTGATTTGATAAAGTTTTTTAATGAATATATATTTTATTTAGGATTTGTGGGTCATCTGGAAAAAGAGACAATTTTTTAAAATTCTATCTTAGGGGTTCACTTACTTTTGCACAGCACTGTATATTCCGGGTGTAGCAGCAAAGTTGTCCAAATCGTATAATAGCAGAATCATCTATCTCACAAAATGTTTAATATCTAAAAAAAACACTAAAATAATTGAGCTTCTTTTTCATATTTTCAGATAAGACGTTTAGCCATCGTGAAACCAATTATCGTAAGAATCATTGGAAACTTTTGCGCTATTAAGCTAAAAATAGAGCAGGTTAAAATAGTTTTGTGTCAGACCTATCTTCCCAACGGAACAATGGTGAAAGAAAAAGGATCATTCAGGCCTTCAGTAATGGTACCAACATTCATACTCTAGTTTCCATCTTCAAAGTCCATGCAACATTCCATCAAGAGAACGGTGAATAAGTTTTAAAAAGAGAGAACGGCACAGGAAACTGGATAAGGACGACAGAACAGAAAGAGAGATTATCATTTCAACTTAGAGCTAAAGAGATCAGTTAGAAAAGATGCAACTCATTTCATAAGATGTTTGGCACGTGAGAGAGGAGTTTCTGCAATTATGGTCCAAAGAGCAGTGAAAAAAAGACTTGAAAATTAGGACAATTTTGCTGTTACACCTAGTATGTAACATGTATATATATATATATATATATATATATATATATATATATATATATATATATAATATTATATATAGATATATATATACAATATTATATATATACAATATTATATATATATATATTATATATATGTATATATATACATACAATATTATATATATATACAATATTATATATATACAATATTATATATATATGTATATATACAATATTATATATATATACAATATTATATATATACAATATTATATATATATATACAATATTATATATATACAATATTATATATATATACAATAATATATATATACAATATTATATATATATAATATTATATATATGTATATATATACAATATTATATATATATACAATATTATATATATATACAATATTATATATATACAATATTATATATATATGTATATATACAATATTATATATATACAATATTGTATATATACAATATTATATATATATACAATATTATATATATATATATACAATATTATATATATATACAATATTATATATATTTGTCTTCTTTTAATTTGCAACTTTTCAGTTGTTTTTTCCATATTATATACATATCAAGAAAGTATACGTGGCTTCTCATTATGCTATATATACAATATTATATATATATATATATATATATATATATATATATATATATATATATATATATATATATATATATATATATACAATATTATATATATATATATATGTATGTGAGAGCACATTTATATGTACAGGCTTGAACGTGCATCGCATTTTTCTAATTTCCTTTGATTAAGTGTATAGGGTTAGACTTAAAGATTTTATAGAATAGTAAGAATTATTAATGTGTTTTTTGGGGGTGGGAAGTAATTATGTGGTAAGGTTTACTTATCGAATTAGTATTTAATTTAAATGTAAAGCATTGGATTGAACTTTGCAAGAACAAGTCCAGCTTACCTCGTTATGAATTCAAGGGAAAATAGCGCGAACCAAAACCGGATGAAAAAAAAGACAAGACTATATAGGAGGGAAGGGGGAAAAGTCTTTATTTCATTGGCTGATGTTGACTGACGTATCTTAAATCTTTTTTTTTTTTTTTTGCAATGTCGAGGTGCGTAGCACAACGCTATCAAGGAGGCGGCCTGAATCTTTGGGATCAGGTCGGGATTGCTGTTTGAGCCGATATGATGCAAAACCTGAAATCGGCAATGAAGACAGTGCATCACTGAAGACCTTCCTTGATGCATCTGAAATGTATTACTCTAATATATATATATATATATATATATATATATATATATATATATATATATATATATATGTATATATATATATGTATATATATGTATATATATATATGTATATATATGTATATATATATATATATGTATATATATGTATATATATATATATAATATTATATCTATATATATAATATTATATATATATTTTGTTACATAGGTTAGAAGAGTATTTTATTTTGTTTGGAAGCCTTAGTAATTTATTATTTGATAGTTTTAAGTGGATAATTCCTATTGAGAAATGAAATAAATAGTTGTGCCACATGTTTTTTCCAATCCCCATTTGTGAAAAGATAGTTTTATGCATAAAAATTGGCTGAACATTATTGATTCTTTACGGTGATGGGGTGTCAAGTATTGAACTTTAGGTAGCAAAGACCATCGGTGTGTTTAGTGTATAATATAATTAAAATGCGATTATTATTCAGAGGTATAATTATATCCAGAAACGGAATAGAAGTTGTTGAATATATCATTGTGAATTTGATCGTGTGGTTGAAATTGTTGAGGTATATTTATGGCCATATAAAGAAGATATCGTCTATATATCTGTATTCTCTCTTCAGCCGAATATATATGTTTGAATAATATTGTTGTGGATTCCGGGATGAAATCCCGTATCAAATAATAACAAACGCCAATAATGAATATAGGAAATAAATATATTAACTTAATAATACAAACTGGTAATACAGGTTAGTAGTTCCAGGAATGCGGGGTTAGTTGACAAATATATATAAAGTCTTTGGTATCGACGTATCGCTGTATGACTTCTTACTGAGTCTAAGTGTTCGTTACTGTGACTCTTGCCACTACGTTATTCTACCGACCGACTCAACGTTCCACTACTACTCGACCGACTAGCTGTTCGGGTGATTACTGGTAGTAGTATATGTATACCTTGGGTGAGTCCATTTGTGTGAAAAGAGGAGACCCCTCAACAAATATAAATACTGAATATTTGCACATTGTTGGCATTGTGTTCACCTGTTTGCTCCATGAGAAAGGTTAATTTCAGTGACGTTTAATTTTCTTGTATTAACGTCTTCTGCTAAGTCACCCCTTCAAAATCCCAAAGCTCTACATCGAAGACTGTCCACATCGTCACATAGGCCAGGTATACCGACGTATACAATTACTTCTGGAGGTTCAGATTAGAGTAAGAAGAAAGTTGTAGGAAGCTATGAGAGTGAGAATAAAGAATAAATGAATGATCATTCAATTTGTACTTGTGTTGATCTAGTGGGAAAAAGATTGTCGAACTGAAACAATTCGCAAGACACATTTTATCGTGAAAATAAATTGCGTAAAATAACAGTCCGAGAAATTTGGCTCAGGGAGACGAGTTCTATTTTCGGCTGAGGCTATTCAGCGTGTTTATCAAAATTATTAATCCACAACTCTGTTCCATCGATATTGTTCTGTGTTGACACGTTTTGATGTTTAGCTTAACAGTATACAGGTCGATATTAGGACTTTATTTTATATCTATGTTTGGGCAACAGAAAAAGTCAACACGTCTCATTGTTAATATGAAATCTTACATATAAATGAATATGAAAACTGAATTGTACAATAATGTTCAGGATTCTTTTTTTCCTTTTCCATTTTTTAAACTAATCTCCGTCTTTAAGTGTCATATCCCTTCAAAACAAAAGCGATCGTGGCTCTTCGCAATTTTCCTTTTTATTTTAATATCTGTAAACTTCATTTCCGTGATCTTTGGGGAACAAAAACGGGGGAATAGTTTCTAGCTGCATTCCCCAATTTTGAATTCAGTTTTTTTTCTCATGTGTTGGTTGACAGTTATGGCTATAGATCTAGTCTTCTCCTCTTCTCGCATATGACGCCCTCATGAAATTTTCGAGACAGAAAAGAAAATACTGACAGAATGGTTCAATGTGTGTTAATGTGGGTGTGGCTACGATGACCAAATGAAAAGAAAACAAACAGTATATTTAAAAAAGGAGAGAACGAGATAGATAAAGAAAGAGAGAAAGAAAGACAGAAAAAGAGAAAGAAAGATAGGGAGAAAAAGAGAGGGAAAGGGAGGGAGAGTGCGTGGGGGGAGAGAGATTGCGAAAGAGAGAGAGAGAAATAGCGAAAGACTGTGTGGGAAGGAGAGAGAGAAGAAATGTGTTCATGGAGTATTAACTTTATATTTATTTTATTCTAAACTTTGGTAAAAACAGAAGAAACCAAAAATCCAATTGTCGAATAAAAAGAAAAATAATTCAGACAAATATCTGATCTATATATAATACACTAAGAATACCTCTAATTTATCACAGTACCGTCTCGTGATTATTGCTCTCCACAGCTTCCTTTTCTTCAACAACTATAAATTGTGAATTGTCATGATTTTCATAAGCAAGATAGAGCAGTGTTTTCGGGTTACCTTGTCCTAGCCCGTTTCTCAACCAACACTAAAGAACGCAGTCTGCCCTGTTATTTAACGATGAGGATAAATAATGAAGTAGTGGAGTTTTCACGGCTATTTGAGCATAGTGAACACCTCCTACAGAGGACAGTAAAGGAAAGCGAGAAGAAAGGACTAAACATCTATTGTAAGAAGACAGAATGTATAGTAGCCAATAAAAAGAAGAGCTCGACATGCGAGTTACACATTTGGGATGCCAAAATCAAGCAAGTAAAAAAACTTCGGATTTCGGTATTACACTTTCCGTCCTCCGTTAAAAATCTTACTAGAAATTTAAAGAAAGTCCCAAATTGTATTGGTCCTTCTAGCCAAGACTTTCGGCGCGATATTGATGGTTTTTAAGCTCTCTTCTGTCTTTTCCATGCTGACTCCAATCAATTTCCGATTCTTTACGTCGGAGGTCAGCAGGGAAATTATTCTTGCATTCACCACATCTAATGCTTCCGGCATTGTTAAAAATTCAGTTCCTTTGAGATATTATATCATATCGTCATTCTTTTGGGGCCTGTTTTCTACCCAGGCAGTTGTTTTTGACGGTGCAAAATTTGCGGCGGTGAAGTCTCTAAATTTTCCTCCATGGGAGTTTCAACCCACCATTGGCGAACAAACAAGAACGTGGAAAATAAAAATGAAAAGCACGTAAAAACTAAAAGCCGAATAAAAACAACAATTGAAACGAAATTGGGAATAAAAAACAAAAACTGGGCAGGGTAAAAATACGATAAGGAAATAAACAAAAAAGAATGAAAAGAAAAGAGAGCAGAAATGAAAACAAATACGCACAAACAAAAAAGGAAAACCAAAAAACTCAAAAGTGTGCAAAAATTAAAATAATTAAAAAAAATTTCACTTTCAAAGGCAATTCCAAACTTTAGCTGGACAAAATATACGTCAATCTAAGGAAAAAGGCAATAATGCTAAGGTAGTATTACAACAGTGTCCAACGTATTGATTGGGACATACCTATTAGTGTTCATAGGTACGGTATATAAAGAAACATTATTGTCAAGCTTGACCTCATGCAAACAAATAAATGCATTTCTACTTTTTCATGTCCAAGATTATGGGTATATAATTATTTTAAGTTAAATTCTGAAGGAGATTAATAGAAAATTAACAAAGACACTTTAATCATTATGAATGAATAATGTATTTTTGTGCAACTATTAAAATAACATATTAGAACACAAATGGTTTATTCTAAAATCGTACATTATTTTCCGAACAACATAATGTAATATACAAGAAAATCCCTTAAAGAGCATTAAAATGTTAAAAGTGAATGTGCAGATAAAACCGAAATAATTATATTCTTCATAAGCGGTGACATTAACTTGTGACTCAATAATCCAAGATGAAAATATTTTTTTAATGAAGCTTGCTTTAGTCTTTTACAATGACAGGTGTTAACCATAACTCTAATGTTTCTATAAGACATATTGAGTATCATATTTTTATTACTGTTTTCGTTTTTCCTTTTGTGTCTTTCGTTGGCAAAGACGCTTTTCAGCATTTCTTCATCATCAACTATCATTTTTTTATGTTACTTATTCTGGGCTTCATCAATTTAATTCAATGTTTTTTGTTTTTTGTTTTTTGTTTTCTAAAACATTTATTGAAAAAAAAAGAAACTTGCCAAAAAATGTGATCAAATTGTCACCCATGTTAATGAAGTATTCGGCGATATTTTCCACAGCACAAGCGCATCTCTAATGAAGTATAAAATAGAACCAAAGACACAGTTATTAATCACAAATTAGACAAGGTTAATGATACAAACAAATATTACTCTGATAAAATGAAATCTTTCATTACAGGATTTCATTAATAGAAAATACGTCACAATAAAATCCACAGCGAGAAGACAGAACAAAAATAAATATCTGAAAATAGTTTAAAGCTATCAATTGTTCTGATCTTCATAAATGCCATTTTTGTGTAAAAATTATTGAAGTAAATCTTGACTTTCAACAAAGGTTCTGTTTTTATCAGTTACAGAGGATTTAAATAAGACAGACAAGTCACGGATTATATTGAGAATCATTAGACTAAACGAACGAAACTTAAAATGATATCTACAAACGAGGATCTGGAGCGTAGTTATTAGCTGTAGAATTACTTTACAATATATTTGGATAATTAATATCCATCAGTGAAATTTATGTTTTTCAAAATAAGTATCTTTCATCAATAAACTACAGAGTTACTTATTACTGAAGCTAGGTCGGATATATATATATATATATATATATATATATATATATATATATATATATATATATATATATATATAGATAGATAGATAGATAGATAGATATATGAAGAAATATTGTCTTAAAGTGTGCTATATTTATGGGATAAAGTGCTCAATATCAGAGATAGAGCGTGTGTAAATATAAAAGTGAACATAGAAGTGAACACTTAGAGACGACAGTCTGTTCCATACTATATATATATATATATATATATATATATATATATATATATATATATATGCTATATATATATATGCTATATATATATGCTATATCATGCTATATATATATATATATATATATATATATATATATATATATATATATATATATATATATATACATACCCAAGTGTGGGATTGGTATATACGGAGTAAAATCCAATAACCAACAATAATTATTCTTTAAAGAGTGCTCAATACAGAGTAGCTGAAAGTGAAGTGAATACTATCATGGAGTGCCGAAATTCTATTCTAATCTACAAGGATGAACAGTGGACAAAAAAGTCCTGTAACGAAAAGTTTGACATATCAATGTGTTCTTTGGATTCTGCAGAAGCTTCTGACCTGGTCGGACTATTTCTTTTGTATAATTTAAGTGCCTTTGATTGCCTAGATTCTGACAAAATTGTAGGATTATATCGGGACGATGGATTATTAGTGGTTAAAATCTCCATTAAAATTAAGGTAGACTGTATTAGAAAAATGATTCATAAGGTATTTAAGGATTTGGGTCTCAGGACAATATTTACCACTAATGTTAAACAAGTAGATTTCCTAGACGTTACCCTGGACCTTGCCAGAAACACATTCCAACCATATGTAAAGATTAATTCCAATCCAATATACGTACATCCAAATTCCAACCACCCCGCTTCAATCATCAAACACATACCCTCCTCTATTGAATGTAGGATCAGTAATAACTCTTCAAACAAAGATGTTTTTAATAAACATCGAGATTTTTACAATTCTGCAAAAATACTACTATTCAATATAAAAGCCCTATTAATAGCAACCATAATAAGAGAAAGAGATCTAGAGAAATCATATGGTTTATTTCCCTTTTAATATTATGGTTAAAACTAAATTGGGGCGCATGTTTCTAAACCTCATTAAAAAACATTTCCCCAAATCTGAAACTAACTCACTTAGTAAAATATTTAACCCCAATACTCTTAAGTTAAGATATAGTTGTGCAGATAACCTAGAGAAAATAATTAAAAAACATAACAACAGAGTCTTCAGCAAGTATATGGACTCGGAGAACCTGATAACCCACAAGGTTGCAAGCAGCAATACTAAGCATAAAGACACAGATAATAAATTATGTAATTGTAGGAATCCTAATAATTTTCCACTAAAAAATAATTGTTTAACTAGCTCTGTAGTTTATCTTAGTACAATATCAACACTAGAACATCCAAATATAAAGAAATTTTACATTGGTTGCACCATGAGACCATTCAAGGAACGTTGGAGGGGTCATATGCAATCGTTTAATAACTGTAACTATAAGTATATGACTTCATTATCCAAATACTTTTGGAGTCTAAAATATATATGTACATAAATATATACATATAGATATACATATGTACATAAATATATACATATAGATATACATATGTATTTATATATATATGTATATATATATAGAGAGAGAGAGATTTTCCAACATTAGGTACAAATTTGGAAATCATTTAGGATGTTAGGCAACAAGACAACACATTTTTAATTTTTGTTGACGAATTGAGATATTTGAATATAAAACATCAATTCTTAAGGGAAACGTTTATTTAAAAACAAGCGAATTTTTTACTTAAAAGAGAGGAACAAATTCAGATAGATACAAACTGGCTAACTAACATGGGTAGATAAGTATGCTAGAGTGATATTAATATATACTGGGTTATAAGCAAAATGATCAACATCAAAATTTTATTTTTAACTAAACCTTTTCTTACCAGCAGCAGATTTTTCGAACTCGACCTGGCCTTAGATTTCACTAACATTGTGCAAAGATTGTGTTGAAAATATCATGAATAAATTAATAATATAAAAGGTGCCTGGTGTAGATTATGGTTTAAAATTAGATAAATACTAAACATATGGAAGTTTTTCATCCAACCTCTGGTTTTCAAGTTAGTCTTGAAGACATGTTTAGAGTGTTGAGCTCTCATTGAATTTATTTGACGTGAACTTTCGTCATGCATCCTTGGCACATGGACAGTATCTTACTGATTTGACAATCAGCAGGTTAAATTCAAATTTAATCATATAGATATATCTTATCCAATTTTCTATAAGTTCTCCAAACATTTTAGATGAAATATTGTCACTGATAATTTTTGTTCAGTCTGTCTGTTAGATAATTCTTATTATTTCTTTCTTTTTTTCGTAATACTTAGTTGGTCGGTTTTAAGTTCTACAAACATAAAGTACGCAAAAGAAAATTTAGGATCATCTCTTCTTAGTCTTCCATCAACAGATTTGTTTACTTTTCCAGTGACTGAGACAGAAAATAAATTATAGGAAAGTGAATTATATTCATTTAATCCATTTGGGTAATTATGAGACAGAAGATCAAAATAAAAATAAACAAACACGGCTTCATTTTCCCTGTTATCTTATCGTTATTCGCTTAACAACCAAACCTTTTCTTTCGCCTTTCTTGTTTTTATTCTCCTCTCTGTATATTCTCTGAAATCAGTCTCGATGTCATTTTACTTACCCTCAATCTAGTTAGTCGAGCAATTACGCCCATTTTCCGCCGAGTGATTTCTTGTTTGATGATTCTCTCTTGCGCGTCAACCATTGAAGTACGTGAGTACAGAGGTACTTCTTGTTAATGCTTTTGTTGCCTGGTCGCTTAGACATATAAACCAATAATATCTACGCTAACATTAATGGATCATGGCCTCTACACAACGCAAAGAATATTAGTTTAGATATAACACAAACACACATACACACACATACACACACAAGCACAAACAACCACACGCCTATCTATCTATTTATCTACCTTGTCTTCTCGTTCATCAATCTATCTATCTTATCTTCTCGTTCATCTATCTATCTATCTATCTCTTTATCTATCTATCTATCTTGTCTTCTCGTTCATATATCTATCTATCTATCTTGTCTACTCGTTCATCTATCTATGTATATATCTATCTTCTCTTCTCGTTCATCTATCTATCTATCTATCTATCTATCTATCTTGTCAACTCGTTCATCTATCTATCTATCTTGTCTTCTCCTTTATCTATCTATCTATGAAGCTATCTATATTTCTATCTATTTATCTATCTATCTATGTATCTTGTCTTCTCGTTCATTTATCTATCTATCTATCTATCCATATATATATATATATATATATATATATATATATATATATATATATATATATATCTTGTCATCTCGTTCATCTATCTATCTTGTCTTCTCGTTCACCTATCTATCTATCTATCTATCTATCTATATATATATATATCTTGTCTTTTCGTTCACCTAACTATCTATCTATCTATATATATATATCTATCTATCTATCTATATATATATATATATATATATATATATATATATATATATATATATATATATATATATATATACATATCTTGTCTTCTTGGTCATCTATCTATCTCTCTATCTCTCTCTATCTATCTATCTACCTTGACTTCTCGTTCATCTATCTATCTATCTATCTATCTATCTATCTATCTATCTATCTATCTTGTCTTCTCGTTCATCTATCTATCTATCTATATATCTTGTCTTCTCATTCATCTATCTATCTATCTATCTATCTTGTCTTCTCGTTCTTCTATCTATCTATCTTACTATCTATCTATCTATCTATTTATCTATCTATCTATCTATCTATCTATCTTGTCTTCCCGTTCATCTATCTATCTATCTATCTATCTATCTATCTTGTCTTCTCGTTCATCTATCTATCTATCTATCTATCTATCTACGTTTCACTCAGTTTATATCTGTTAATCTATCTATTTACCTATGTATTTGATTTGGTTCATATCTATCTGAGAGCTGTGCAAGTAATATTTATTTATGATAGATTTTGTTAATTCAATGTTTCAGCAGTTTCACGATAATAATTGCAAATAATGTCACAGAATAAACGTAAAAGAAATAAAACAATTATTGTAACTTTATTTGGATGTTTACGTACACAAGATTCCAAAACTTGGTATTGCTGAGGAGGCAAATTCTGATTAATCGATCGAGAACATTATGTAAATATCAAATATCATAGAACTTTTTATCAAGTCTTTTATTAATGTAAATTCATCACCTCATTATTCACTCCTATAAGTATATTCTGACCTCCAATGAACTTACACTATTTTAACTTGATTAGTGTATGCCATCATTAAAGAAAGATTCCAGATGTGATTCCATAGATTCTTCGAGGAATTTTCAGTTGATTGAATAAAGTGATTATCTAAATTTAAAATGTCCATCGT